>WOXC01011702.1:0-255000 GCA_011680675.1 Gymnobelideus leadbeateri
CCAGACATCCTTCACACAGGATAATTCAGGCCTTTGTGGTAGTACCAAGCTTCTTATCCCCAGAGAAGTCTACTTCTGCCCAACTTTGTTTGTTTAATGGTAATTTGCACTTCCAAAGAAATCTGAAGCCTTTGCATGGGTTGGTTTGGGGGAAAATGGTATCCCACTCCTTGTCTCCTCATTCATGTGATACTGCCCCCTGGTGGTGATCACATTCTACCTAATCACCATCTATATAAGTCTGGGAGTCTTAGAATTGTGTCAATATAAGATTTTACTAGTTAATAAATGAATAAAAAGCTACTGTTGACCTTTATATTAAATTGGCCTTTTCCTGTGTAATAATACAAAAGAACACACATAGTTCTGAGTTCATTAAATGATTCTCAGAGATGAGAGAAGGAATGAGACCTTACTTCTCTTTGTATCTGTTCCAGTGCCTAGGACCTAAAAGGCACATCATGAATTTTGAATATGTTTTTAACTTAATAGTGACTTTATATAGTGCATGCAAATTTAATTCATTATTAGGTTAATTTTGAACGATGGTATGATACTGCAGTTTGTCAGTCGGGTTCATGACCTCTCTAGAGCACTGTGTCCCAATTCTGAGCAACCTATTTTTTTAAAAAGGACATTGATAAGCTGCGGGACAACCTGAATGGTAAAAAGACTCATTTCCTTCTCCTATAAATATTAACTGAAGAAACTGTTCAGATATTTGAAAGACAGACCCCTGGTAGAGGGAAGAGACTGGTTCTACTTAGTGCAGGAGAACAGTACCAGGAGCTGGGGGTAGAAAATGAAGAAAGGCAGAGTTTCAATTTGAAATGAGGAAAACAATTCTTATACTCTGTAGCTGCCCAAAGGGGGAAAGAATGCTTTCAGAAAGCAGTGAGTTCTTCCTCTTTGTACACATTTTAAGTTGTAGACAGGTTAAAAAAATATTTGCCGGTGATATGGTAGATTCTTGGTTGAGTTTGATTTGGCCCGGGTGATTTCTGAGGTAATTTACAGTTCTGAGATTTGTACTTATGAAAAAAATTTACCTTTTTCTGAGGTATGTATGGGCCAGAACCTTCTTTGTATGTAGTGGAATGGTAGTGAAATGGGGAGAGGCCAAAGGAGCATAGGTTTGGAGCTAGAAGGGGGCTTAGAAGTTACCTATTTCAACCCTCTCTTTACAGATGAGGAAACTGAGGCTAGGGAAAATTAGAATAGAAATGGATGACCATGAAGGTCCTTTCTTGCTCTAAATCTAAGCTACTATGACTTGCTATGTTAATACAACTAGTAAGAGTAAGAGGTGGGGTTCAGTCTTCTCAGACTCCAAGTTAGCATTCTACCCACTATATTCTGAGGTTGTTAATGAGATCCAAGAGCCAGCTGGGGTATCAGTTTCTTTCTGCCAAGGCTATATACTAGAAGGTAGCCATACATATTATTTGAGGGACACTGAAGGGCGCTTACACTCAAATTTGTTGTTATTATTCAATTGTTTCAATTATGTCTGGCTCTTTTTGACACCATTTGCAGTTTTCTTGTCAAAGATACTGGAACAATTTGCCAGTTCCTTCTCTTTCTCATTTAACAGATGAGGAAACTGAGGCAAACAACTATAAGTGGTTTTCCTAGGGTCACAAAGCTAGGAAGTATCCAAAGTCAGATTTGAACTCAGGAAGACGAGTCTTCCTGACCAGACATGGCATCCTTTCCACTGGGCAATTTAGCTGCCCCTATTCCCCAAATAGCTTTTTTCATATGCTTGCCACAGTGTGTGAATTTCTCAATCTCTCATTAGGATTAAAGCATTTACCTTTTAGAATATCCCGGTTAAGAGCTAAACCAATTCATTCCATAGTCATCCACTAGCATATATTAAACACAAAGTATGTGCCAAACACTATGCTTAGTACTGGAGATATAATGATACAAATTATTCCTGATATCAAGGAGTTTACATTCTACTAGACTTATATAATATATGCAAATACAATTCATTATTAAGTTAATTTAATTAACCTGATTCAACTCCATCCCATCCCATCTCATCTAATCCCATCCCATCTAATACAATGCAACCCATCCAGGCTCTACTTTGTTAAAGTTTCTGTGATCATTTCAGAATGTTGCTTTGAGTGGCAATATATTGATACATACTACTGTCCATTTATACAAATGGATGTATTACTTCTCTATCATTTAATGGGGCTAGGAAGGAGTAAGGCATGCTACATTTTGGTGAGGAACATTTGGGAGATAAAGGTGCAGAATATGGGACAGCACTTGGGGAAGACAGGTCTGATTTGCACACTGCCACAGGGGTGAGGGAAGGCAGGGAAGAGGGCTTCAGGGCTTCATACAGTGACCTGAGAATACTGGGTAGCTGGCGTGGGACTGGAAATATAGACACTGGAGAGAGCAAACTAAAGAAAATCCTTGCCTTCTTTACCATTTTATTTTTGGTTACCCCAGTTAATTTTATTAGTATTTCGTGGGTTTGAAGAATTAATGTTCAGAGTTAAGAAGATCTGGGTTCAGATCTCACCTCACATCCTGACCATGTGACCCCGGGCAAGTCACATCTTTTGAATGCTCCAAAATCTCTCTAAAATTAGAAATTATAGAGAAGTGAATATTTATATCTGTGGAAGGAATTTCCCTATTGGGAGTCCCTCCACTGATGAAAACATACAGAAGGGTGGTAATTAATTATGTAATTACAAACTGCAAGGATGGTCCCAGTTGTTAAAATTTTAAATGTGTGAACAAGAAGAATTATACCCTTATAAGGTGTGGACTCCTGTTTAATTGGACCAAGAAAAGAATAGCATGATTAACTAACCAAATAAGATACCATTCCCCGGGGGACTTGAAATATCAAAGAAATTTCAGCAGTTGGCTTAATCTAGTAGAGACGTTGGCAAGCCAGGAAGTTAATTGATGACTACTGACTAATTGAAATAAGAAATGAACCCCTAGAGGCTCATGAGTGACAGTCATAGAAATCCCAGCCCTTCAGGGTTGTTCCTAGAACTTTGAGGGGGGTGGTAGTCGTCTGCACTCTAGGCACCCCAACCTCAAAATATGAGTGAGAGTTGGGGGAGGGGAGGAAGCCCTAGGTACAGATCTAAAGGATGATGATAGGATCATGGATCAAGATTATTGAGGAACCAAAGACTTATGGTCGAATAAGCCATCATTTAATACACTGAAGACACTGAATCTTATGGAAGTTATGTGCTTGGTGTAAGTAAGGTCATAGGTCCTCACTGTTAGAGGTGGGATAAGAAGCCATCTTTTAGAGCTACCTCTGGAGTCAGACATCCTGGATTTAAATTATGCCTCAGTGGTTCTGTTGCCTGTATGACCTTGCACAAGTCACTTTGTCTTGGTTGGTCACTTTGTCTTGGTTTCTCAACTATAAAATGAGCTGGTTGGATTAGATAGCTGATGACAGCTCTGGGTTCATGATTCTATTAGCCTGCCTATACTGACTTTAGAAGTAGACCTCTTTATACTGTGTACACACAGTGACTTCACTTACTTCCTCTCTCTCCTTCTCTATGAAGTCCTCTGTAATATGTTTTCTGATCCTATCATTCAAGGAAATCACTCCCTAAAGGGTTAACAATAGTATCTTACTTGACAAATCTAATGACCTTTTCTCAATTCTCATCTTTCTTGACCTTTTTTGTAATCTGTTGGTCACCTTTTTCTTCTGACTACTTTTACTTCCCAGATTTCTAGGGTATGGCTTACTCCTTAGTCTTCTCCTACTTGTCTGATGGGTCCTTAGCCTTCTTTGCTGGTTCTTCATTGAGGTCATGCTCCCTAATCATGGATATCCTCCTATAATCTGTCCCAGGAGAAGAGAAACTGCTGCCAGGTTCCCCATCCTGGACTCTGTCCTGTGTCCTCTTCTCTTTTCTTTCCTTATTATCTTACTTGGTGATCTCATCAGCTACTTTGGGTTCAATTATTATTCATTTCTATAAAGATTTTACCTACATCTATAGATCCAGCTGTACTCTCCATCCTGAGTATCAGTCTTACATTACCATTGCCTCCATTGCCTTCTGGACCTTGAGAGCTAGGGGACCTTAGTCATGTCAAATACCACAAGCCCAAAACTCTCCCTTCTTCCAAACTTCTTTATTATCATCAGGGACAGCACAATCCTCCCAGTCACTAAGGCTTACAACATCAATATCATGCTCACTTCCTAATTTGCCGTCACCCTACATAACTCATACGTTTTCAAGTCTAATCATTTCTATCTTCACAGATTACTCATATAGATTTTTTCTCCCTTCTTACTCCTAGTACATACCCTCATCCCTTCCCAACAGCCGGCCGGTTGGTGTACCTTCCTCAGGTCTCTCCATTACAGATGACCCTCCACTCAGCTGCCAAAGTGATTTCCCTAAAGTGAAAGTGTGAGCATATCCATTAACTCCAGTGGTTTTCTCTTACCTCCAGGACCAAAGACAAAATCTATGGAGAAGTTGGGAATATGGAATTAGAAATCTCACAACACCACAGTTTCTGAAGAATCAGATATAAAGCAAGTTAAAAAAATGACTACCCTCAATTCCACATTGCTCCTCCCAGGGTTAATGGCAACACACTGTAGGTGAATTCAGAATGAAACCTACTGTATTGGCCTGAAGGTACCGTGTTTGTTAAGTTGTTTAGTGCCAGCTCCTGTTTACTGCTTTGACAAAGATACAGTTGTGCACTATCTGATAGTACATTTCCGTAGGAGATAATTTTGAGTAGTCCCTGTCAAATAAAGTTAGATTTAATCCTACCACACTGCTGGTAATAAAAGGAAGGCATTGACATTTTCTTCTTTGTAATTAGATGTTGCTATGGATAGCTTGACTGAAGACACAGTTGTCCTGAACCGTGCCTGCTGCCTGGAATGCTCATTGCATTTTCCTGAAATTTGTATTGTCCCCATGGGTATAGAGCAAACACCAGAGAATCTTGTTCTACTGATTGAACTGTCATAAATCTATTGGAGAAAAATGTGATAGAACTCCATTAGAGATACCCTACCTGAACACACTGCAAAACACCCCAGCTGTCCCTGGTTATTTCTTTCACATTTCACAATTTTAAAATGAAGAATAATGGAATATACATTGGTAGATCAGCAGAGAAGAAATTCCCAGTTCTCATGATATAATAGTCTTCACATGTAATGTGGGAAAATTATTCTAAACGAATTATTTTAATACTTCGATAACTCATCAATGTGGAATTGCCTTCCTATGGTAGAGTTGACAGGTCCTCTTCTCCATTTCTGCCCACCCTGTGCAGTTCTTGTTCATGCCCACCAAGTCTAGTTAAAGCACCAAGGAACTCTAAAAGAGCGAGAGAAGGCAGCATGTGCCAGGCAAGTGAAACCACCATTACCTTGACTAAGAACTTCACTTAGATCCTTATGGGGTTAGCCCAGGAAACTGAGACTAAGGTTCCTAGAAATAGCAATGTGTGTGTGTGTGTGTGTGTGTGTGTGTGTGTGTGTGTGTGTGTGTGTGTGTCTAATAGTAGCCATCTCTAAGGTGAGGGGGAGGGAAGAAAAAAAGGGGGAAAAGAAAGTTATATGATAACTTTATTACATATTTAAATGGATTAGTAAGTTGTACCTAACAGATTTGCAGTTTCAGGCCCTATCATCTTTTTTTTTCTATTCTACTATGTAATGGAAATGTTTGTATTGTTTCTTAAATTTAGAGGAAAATAATCTTTTTAGAAAAGGAAGTGAAAATTAAAAAATAAAACTTGGATTCAAAAAAATGGTCCAGCCTCAAGATTTCATCAATGAAAATTACATTTAAGACGTTATATTAATATTTACTTTGCTGTTTTACTCTATGGCCTAAGCCTCTAACTTGTAGTTGAAACCTCTTCTTACATGTGTTGTTTTACCATTAGACGATGGGTCCTTTGAGAAAGGGGAACATCTTATTTTTCTATTTGTATCCCCAGAACTTATCATGGAGCCTTTGCATATAATAAGTACTTAATAAATGCTTTTTCTTTCATTCATTCATTCATTCATTCATTCATTCATTCATTCTTCCTTTAAATTCACAATAGCAGGGCCCACCCAAAGGGTTGGCAGCAGGCCTTTAGATCTCTTGACATTATGTAACTACCAATGGATCTTTATGGTCTTCAGTTATTTCTTACTCTCTCTAATAGGCTTACTTTAAATGCAAAGCTAGAAAATTATGGCAGGTGTTCATGAATCAACCAATCAATAAACATTTATTAACTGACTCTTATTTGCCAGTCTATTCTAGGTGTTGGGGATACAGAGACAAAGAAGGAAATAATCCCTACTCTGAAAGAGCTTACTCAACAATCGATCTCCATGTATTTATTGAATGACCTTGGGATTCACTGCACTGAATTAGGTATCGAAAGATACGTGGTTAAAAAAAAGACAGGTTTCTTGCCCTTAAGGAATTTATAGACCAATAGGAGACCAGATGGTTTAGCGTGAAATCAACCAAAAAGATGAATATAATCACCAAGAATCCCTGCTTCAGAAGAATGTGAAATTTCAATTATGAAACTTGGATTATGACCATACCTAAAGAATTTAAGTAGAGAGTGAAGCAAAAAGGCAGTGGAGAGATTCATAGTAGACATGGGTGAATTACAATATGTTCCCATTATGGGTTTGTGTGCAAGAAGCATCATAAGAGATGTTATTCAGGAAATGTACAACCAGGGGACAAGGTGGGACAATTGTTGATCTAGAATGAGGATAATAGGTAACAAATGAATTTATCATTACCAATGGAAATCTAAAAAGATCTATCCTAGAAGAAAGTCTAATGTATTTCAACCAGATTTTTAACGGAGGATTTCTGGGAAAATGGGGACAAAAATTATAGAAGCTGTATTACCATGGACATTTTAGAATTAAGAATACCTAGATTCAAAAATTGGCTCTGCTGGTTGCAGCCTGTGTGATCTTGGGCAAGTCAATAGTAAGTCAACAAGAATTTATTAAGTTTCTAATATGTGCCAGGCACTGTGCTAAGTGCTAGTGATACAAAGAAAGGCGAAAATATTTGATGCTCACAACGAATTTATGCGATTTAGTGAGGGAAACAACAGCCGTGCACAAGAAAAATGTATGCAGTATCAACAGGATGTTATTCATCTTTTGTTTTTGAAGAGGACCAATGACATCCTGAGTTGACATCTTGACTTGTGCATGAGTCATATTTAAGTGAGGCAGACTTGCACAAAATCATCAGTTTCAATCTCACTTCCAAAGTCATCAAAGTTCAGTGACAAAAGTCAAGACAACTGGCCCAGGATGCAGTGGATGACCTTGGTGTCCATGAAATATTCCATGGACAACTGAGCTTAGCATTGATTTAGCCAGAATAATTAGTTAAAATAGGAAGCTAATATAAAGTATTCTCTTTCTGAATTAACTGATTTTGTCTTAATTAACTCATATTATTTTCACATCATTAATCACAAAATTGATTTGAGAGCACATTTTCTGCTGCTTTCCTAGGGCATCATAATTACTAGTCACAATTCTGGCTGTGTGTAAGGATTTACTTAAATAACGTGGCCATTGCAACAGGTTGTTCTCATCTTCTCATTCCATCTGGGGATAACTTCGAATGCTTGGGATAGGGATACCCCCTAATTCACCAACAGGTTTGAGGCCTGGCAGTGTCCTTCAACCAGGTTTAGCCCATTTATTGAGATAATTTTACTAGTGTTTATGGGGTGTTCAAGGAGAACTAACACCTGTGGTGTGAGGGCTTGCTGAGACTTTTTCTGGGATACTCATTTACCTTTGGTATTTACCTTCACCCAGTTCTCACCTGTGGCTCCAAGAAGCTGCAGCAGGCTCAGTGACCAATAGGAGGTAATCTCAGAAGGAAGGCACCAAGACTTAAGGAAGACTGGGAAAAGCTTCTTGAAGAAAGTAGGAGCTTAGTTGAGATTTAAGGAAATCCAGAAAATCTAGAAGGTGGAGGTCAAGGAAGGGAGGGGATACCAGCCATCAGAAAAAGCCACTGAAAACATCCGTATTGTCTTATGCAAGAAGCTACAAGGAGGCCCACATCACTGGATCAGGTATATGGATGGGAGTAAGCTGGACTGGACAAGTAAAAAGACCAGTTTTTTTTTTTTTAACTATCAAGACAGTGTTTTGAAATATATGCTGAAAAAGAAATACAAATGCATAGGAAAGGACCTAGATAGTGAATTAACCCAGCCTCCAGTCTTAATTTCATGAGTTGTTTTCATCAGTTAATCATTTCATCAGTTTTCACATCCATGATTTAAGATTTGGAACAGCTGATCTGTAAAATGTCTTTTCATTCTAACATTCTAGGATTCTATTTCATCTGGAAAGAAAACAAAGGAGGGATAATTTTAGGCCTTTGATTAGTGAAATAAACACTCTACAGACAATAAAGGATGGTTTTAATGGCAAAAATATGTATTAAACCAACAGCCATAATTATCAGTTGTAGGATGTATGAAAAGGCGCATAGAGGACTCCTTCAATCAACCTCAAGGAGAGAACCTAATATTATTTTCATGGAAGGAATCCATGAATAGCACCCTTTGGGGGGCATTGGGAGAGAATAGATTCTAGAACATCAGTCCTTCTGGTGCCACTATCCTCCCAAAGATCTACCCTTTCCTCCATCTTTACCTTAGTTCCTGTTGATCACTTCCAGAGCATACCCATCCCTACCTCATATTCTGTCTTCTCCTTCCTGTACCACAGATGGGATGTCACAGAGCTGTGCCTTCTGCTGCCATTTGGTCACCATGACAGGGAGGTAAAGATAGACAATACCAGAACTTCTATGAAATGGAAAAATTACACACACACACACACACACACACACACACACACACACGAAATCCAACTAAGGTCAGGGAAGAGCTCATTTGATAAATGTCTACTGGGGTGGGAGACTGAAGAGAGAACAGTATTGTGTTTTTCTAAATGGAAAGAGATACTGAAATTCTAACTATTATTATCATTTATATGAAAGGCACAATACTGGTTACAAGGAATATGGAGACAAAAGGAAAATAGACCCTCTCTTAACATATAAACCAACCAATTGACCCTTCTCTCAACAAAAGCCAATCTTAAAACTACTTCAGATCTTTTTCTGGGGCAAGGCTCCCTGTTACTCATGTCTGAAGTCTCTACAAGCCAAGTCCTGTTTTACCAAGACCAACAACATGGAATAAGATCCTGCTATAACACAAGCAGGCCCTAAGGCAGGCTGCTTGTCCTAGCTCCCAATGCCATTGTTAAAAAAGAGTTTTGCTGCACCATGAGGAATAGGAGATAGATTTTCAGATTCTGACAGAAAAACAAACAAATAAACAACAAAAAAAAAACTATTGTTTGGCCAAAGTCACTGTACCAAAAAATCTACACTGATATCATCATACACACCATGAAAACAAATTGGGCCTAGATCTAAGGCTATGGCTAATTAGAGATTACAAGGTTTATGCATGAAATCAGAGTATTGTTGTAAATTTGCTTTGGAAATGGATTCATCTCAGATTTTCCATTTCTAACCAATCCATTTTATACTAGTAATCTTTGTCACTTAAGACCCATTCTTTTCTGAATGGATATTATGAAGCAAAAATGGGATGGCACAGATTGATGACAGATTTTTCCCAATTCTTTGAACATAATTCTTTGAACTTTAGTCAAGATGACACAGCATTCAGTCTTTAATCAATCATTAGCATAGCTCCATTAACATTAATATTAGGGTTAAATTAACCTTGATCAGCACACTGATTTTTCTCTCTCATTTTGTTGGTTAGTTAATGATCATGGGATTATATATCTATAACTACTACTACTACTACTACTACTACCACCACCACCACCACCATCACTACTACTACTACCATCACTACAACCAATAATAATATTAATTAGCATTTATATGGCATGTAGTATGGGCCAGGCATTGTACTAAGTGCTTTACAATTATTATCTTGCTCGATCCTCACAATGACCCTTTGAGGTAGGTGTTATTATTATTTCCATTTTATAGATTTTATAGATGTAGAGAAAAAAAGGGCCTTGATGGTCATCTGGTCTCATTTTAAAGATGGACACATTGAGGCTCAGGGGAGTTAAATGACTTGCCCAAGATTGTACATCAAGGAAGACAGTCATAGGATCCTGAGACTAAAGCTAGAAATTAGTCAGAAGCCAATTAATCTAACCCTCTTATTTTACAGGTAAGGAAACTGAGACTCAAGGGTGTTAAATTACTTGCCCAAGTCACATAGCTAGTATCAAAGGAAGGATTTGAACCTGGAACTACCCAGTTCAAAGTTCCATTCTCAAACCTTTGGATCACATTGCCTTGGATTTCCAATCATGTAACATTTCAGGGAGATTCCAGCTGGTGGACATGACTGGAGAAACCAAATGAATGAATGAAAAGTAGTTATTAAGTGTTTACTCTGCACAAAACAATGTCCTGGGAATACAAATATAATGCCTATGTCCTGGGGATATAAATACAAAAGTCAGACAGCTTCTGTCCTCAACAGCTCATATTTGGAAACAACACATATTGGGAGTAACATCCAAGGAAGGTATTTTGGATTGAAAAATCACAGGGGTGATGAGTAGAGCAATAGAGGAATCAACTGGCAAGCTCTTTTTAGAAGCAATTATACAATACCATAGTATTGATTTGATTACTGTAAGAAGTGGTAAGATGTCAGATAGGGATGGGGAAGGGGAAAAGGAGTAAAGAACTGTTTTCGGTGCTTCAGATGTGGTCTGACCAGGGCAGAACAAAGCAATATCATCACCTCCCTACTCTTGAACACTGAACCTTTTTCATGTACCCTAAAATTTCTTTATTCTTTATTATGATTCTTTATTATCACACCATGAAGGCTGACTGATATTGAGGTTTGCCATTTATCAACCCACCTGCCCCCACCATGCTTATTTTCAGATAAACTGATGTTTAACTAGTAGATCCCACTTTGTACATGTTCAGTTAATATTTTTTTAAACAAATACTTTATTAATTTCTGTTTTATATCATTCATTTCCGCCAGATTTTGAGTTATAATCATTTTCCCCCCATTATTCCCCTACCCAACCTCCCAGAATAGCAGTCCCACAAGATATCACTTCCTCCAATCTGCTCTCTCCCATACCTTCTCCCATACCCCCATCGACTTTTCCATTAGAGGGAGATGAATCTTTGTGTCCCAATGCCTGCATATCTTATCTCCCAATTATAGGCAAAAGAGTATTAATAATAGTATTTATATATATATTTGAAACATTTAATGTTACGACCTTGAATTTCAGATCCATTTCCTTCCTCCCTTGTCACCCATTCCTTCTTGGCATATAAGTAATTCAGTATATGTTGTACATGTCTAGCTATGCAAAACATTATCATAGTAGATATATTGTACAAAGCTGCTTATAATTCCCTCCCACTCATCCCACCCCCTACCTGGTCCATTCCCTACATGATCCTGTCCCTCTTCTATAGTGGGTACTTCCAACCTCCCCTCACCCAAAGGATGCCCTCCCATCCATCATCACTCCTCTCATCCCCCTTCCCCCTATCCTGCTGCAGGTTGAGATATCCCATTTAGTATGTATGTCATTCTCTCCCTGAACCAAATTCAATGTGAATGTGGTTTTGCCTTTTTAGCCTTCTTATTCTCCCCCTCCCTTGCAACCACTTCCCCTTGCTTCTTCTACATGAGATAGTTTACCCTACCCTGTCTCTCCCCATCTCCTCTTGCCACTTTCCTCTCTCACCTCATAATTTCATCCCTTGAGTATTCTCCCTTCCCAACAAATTCAACCTATGCCCTCTATCCATATATAACTGTAACCATATACACACACATTCACATATGTATTCATATGACCACACACCCTTCTTCCATTATTTTCATAGTGAGAAAGATATCATCAGTCACAGTTATTGCTTTTCCATATAGGAATGTAAATAGTTCAACTTTGATAAGTTCCTTTTGATTTCTTTTCCTGATTACCTTCTCAGGCATCTCTTACTTCTTGTGTCTGGATGTCAAATTTTCTATTCAATTCTGGTTTTTTCCTCAAGAATGCTTGAAAGTCCTCTATTCCACTGAATGACCATATTTTCCCCTAAACAAAATACTCAGTTTTGCTGGGTAGGTGACCCTTGGGTTCATTCCCAGTTCTTTTGCCCTCTGGAATATCATATTCCATGCCCTTCAATCCCTCAGTGTAGAAGCTGCCAGGTCCTGGGCTATTCTGATTGTGTTTCCACAATATTGAAATTGTTTCTTCCTGGCCGCTTGTAGTATTTTCTCCTTGATCTGGGGATTCTGGAACCTGGCTATAATATTTCTGGGAGTTTTCTTTTTGGGATCTTTTTCAGGAGGTGATCTGTGGATTCTTTCAACCTCTATTTTGCCCTCTGGATCTAAAACATCAGGGCAGTTTTCCTTGAGAATTTCTTGAAGGGTGATTTCTAGGTTCTTTCCTTGATCATGGCTTTCAGGTAGTCCAATAATTTTTAAATTGTCTCTCCTGGATCTATTTTCCAGGTCAGTGGTTTTTCCCATGAGATATTTCACATTTCCTTCTAATCTTTCATTTGTTTGGATCTGCTTAACAGCATCTTGATTTCTCATAAAGTCATTAGCTTCCATTTGCTCCAGTCTAACTCTGAAGGAATGAATCTCCTCAGTGAACTTTTGAGATTCTTTTTCCATCTGGCAAATTCGACTTTTTAAGGCATTCTTCTCCTCATTGCCCTTTTGGGCCTCCTTTGCCATTTGAGTTAGTCTATTTTTTAAGGTGTTGTTTTCCTCAGTCAGGCTGTTGACCCTCATTTCATACTTTTCCTGCATCCTTCTCATTTCTTTCCAATTTTTCCTCCACTTCTCTTATTTGATTTTTAAAGTCCTTCTTAAGGTCCTCTATGGCCTGCAACCCGCTCATGTTTTCCCCTGGGGCTTTTGGAGCAGGACTTCTGACCTCACAGTCCTTTTCCCGCTCTATGCCCCCAAAATAGGAGTCTAGGGTTGCATTTTTCTGTTTCCTTTGCCTTGGCATGTTGCCACTTAATTACCTGACTTTTGGGCTTGTTGCCACACTATGGCTTTAAGGCCAGATAGAGGAATTTTCGTCCCAAACGTGTGGGGGGCAACTTCCGTTTCTGGCAAGCTGTAAACCCACCCACAACTTCCACCCTAGATCACAATCCAGATCCAGGGAGGTTAAAGCAAGAGCGATTACCCCCCAAGACTGATCGCTGGATCTCCCCACGATTTGTAGGCTGGGAGCCAGAAATGCCTCTGAAAACTACAAAATGGCGTGTCTCCTCAGCAGCTTCTAGCCCCCATGGGAGGGAGCTGACGCATTCCCCAAATACAGGTCCCAAAGTCCATAGGACACTAACCTCCTACTTTGTCCTAGGCAAGTCTATGTTGATAATTCTGGTGTCTCCACAGCTCCTGGTGTTCTGGGGTTCCTCCAGCCGGCTGCTGGCCCTGCCGCCCTGGGGCTAAAACCTCGGCTCACGTGGACCTAGGCTCGGCTCGGCTCGGCTCCTGCGCTCTGCGCTCTGCACCCTGCCGGCTCCCAGACCGCTGCGCTGGTCCTTCCTGCAGGGCTGCTGGGCTGTCCTCAGCGGGAGGTTAGCTTCTCTGTGTCGTTCTGTGGGTGCTGGGGCTCCAGAAGTTGTTCAGAGTCCTTTTTTACATAGTTTGTGGAGAATCTGGGGGCAGAGAGGCTTGGACGAGCTGTTTCTACTCTGCCATCTTGGCTCCGCCCCCCCTTCAGTTAATATTTTGAACCCAAATAAAAGACTTTATATGCATCCCTTTTAATTTCAGGCCAGTTTAGGGACCATAGAGGAAGTTCAATGTCCTTATTTTATTGGTGAGTTAGACAAGCCCCAGAGAGATGAAGAGACTCTCCTAAGATCATATAGGTAGTGAAGAGTTCAAACTAGACTGAAATCCTTCTTTTGCTGTATAATAATATCTAGCATGTACAGAATGCTTTAAAATTCACAAAGCAGTTTACATTCATTATCTCCTTTGATCCTCACAATAATGATAGGTGGTATTATCATCATTTAATAAATGAGGAAACTGAGGCAAGAAGACATTAAATGACTTGCCCAAGGTTGCAAAACTACTAAGTATCTCTAGCTGGGTTTGAACTCATGTTCTTATGATTCTATGTCCTTTATTCTACTCAATGTGCCACCTAGGTACTATTATATTACACTATGTTGCGTACTTGTGGTTGTGAGTCCCCTTTCCATTGAAAATTCAATAACAGCTAGCTTTTATATAGCACTTTAAGGTTTGCAAGACACTTTACATATATTATCTCATTTTATTCTTATAATAACCCTGGGAAGTAAATGCTATCATTTCCCCCATTTTACAGATGAGGAAACCAAGATAGATAGCGGTTAAGTGACTTGCTTAGGGTCACACAACTGATAAGTGTCTGAGGATGGATTTGAACTCAGGTCTTCCTCACTCTAGGTCTAGAATTCCATCCACTTTACCACTTAGCTACATGTGTATAAGACTGATCTCCATGAAAATTTTTCCAAATATTTCATTATGCTACTAGAGGAAGAATAAATCAGGTTGGGTTAAAATTTGGAAACTGCACAGTGAATTCAAAGGTCCTAAGCTCCTTATTGCTACAAACAATCATCTTTTAAACACCAAAAGTCTCCTAGCAGAGCTTTAAGTCAGTGAGTCATGGGATTCCACAATAGCAAAAAAATAAAATGTGTAAATAATGCCAAAGGCAACGGAAAAGCTAGATGACAGGCATACATAGGCTTCGGGATATCAGCAAGGATGACTTGACATGAGAAATCCATAAAAGGAAACGGGAAAACAGAAAAGGAGGTCAGCCCATCACTGGTCCACACCTTTAATGCTGAAGGAAACTCTGGATGAGGAAGCCAAGACAGTCCTACAACCAACAGTTGTACAGAGCTACAGTAAGTGAAAGGATGGCCATGCCCTTGAACTTGTAACCACCCAACAAATGTTCAAGATCACTGAATTCTTTACAAATTATAATCCTTCATTATTCCATCCTTCCCTGTGTCTGAGATTCTTCATCCTCATCATGACCTTTGAAACTATCTCTCTCTCTCTCAATACTTTCCCAAGCTGGGACTTTGGCTCTGGCTACATTCTTTTCCCTTTCTAGTCTCAATTCCTTCCTGAACAAGAATAATCCAACATCATTCTCTAATGACTTGAGCCCCTTGTCCCCTTGTCAAATAGCTGGTTTTGCCTTTCCAACAGACAGCACTGGATTACTCCCACCAGCCACCCTGTTTTCTTTTATCTATATACTGCTGAGCAGGGTTGTAGGAAGTCATGAAATTGTGCATGGGTCCACTATAAATTTATGTAATCTGATTTCAGTGGTCCTCACTGAAAAAAGAGCAATCATTCTTCTTTTTAATAGATGCTATATCCCATACACTACAATTGTTCTTAACCTTCTCTTCTGTCCTAATGACTCTCTCATAGCACCCCATCCTCCATCCTATCAATCAAAGACATGTCTCATACTTCATCAAGAAAAATGAGGCCGTATGCTGAGAATTCTCACTTCTCCCCTTCTCTCTACTTCATATTCACTGGACCTAATCCTGTATTATCTACTCCTTTATTCCAGTCTCTGTTAAATAAATTACCTTTCTTTTTGACAAGACCAGCCCCATTACATGTATCCTTGATCCAATCCTCTCCTTTTTTCTTGAACATATTGGCCCTACTATCATCCCCATTCTTTTTATTTATATAAATGACATTAAAGATGAGGCATTAATGTCTGTTTTTCTGCTGTACCCTAAGGACCATGGGACTATTCAATCTGACCTGCAACTGAAATCTTCCATGTGTTTTCACCCCTATTAGAATGTGAGTTTTTTGAGGACAAGCAGTGTTTTACTTTTATATTTGTATGCACAGCACTTAGCACCATGCTTTACTCATAAATTCATCCATTTATTTACCTATACATCCATCTGTCCATCCATCCACCTACTCCTATGAATTCAGTTATCATCTCAATACAGATTATTCACAGATCATATATCCAGTTCTGGACTTTCTTCTGAGTTCCAGGGCTCCACCATCAACTGCTGTAGCCATCTCAAATCCAACATGTTCAAAAGAAGCCACATTATCATACCCTGTCCCTAAACCAATCACTTTCCTGAACTTTCCTATTAGAGTCAAGGCTCCTTCCAATCCTCCTCTTTCTAGGCACTTAGGTTTCCAGATTTGTGTCTTTTCTCTCAGGCCCCACATCGTCAGTGAGTTTCCAAGTCTTTTCCTTTTCCTTTTTTTTTATTTTTGCTTTTAGGAGGTCAGTTGGCTTTAAGTGATTTGCCCCTTGCCCAAGGTCACACGGCTAGTTTTTGTGTTACGTGTCTGAGGCCAGATTTGAACTCAGGTCCTCCTGACTCCAGGGCCAATGCTCTATTCACTGTACCACCTAGCCACCCCCTCTTTTCTATTTAAAAAAAAAAACAAACTCTGTAATGAGTCTCATACGCATCCCTTCTCTCCATTCACACAACCCCCACCATAGCCAGGTTCTCATTATCTCTTGTCAGGACCATTAAAATAACTTTCTATTTGGGTTCTCTGCCTTAAGTACCTCCCTGATGTAATCTATTTGACAAATATTTACCGAAGTTATTTTCTTAAAGCTCAAGTCTGACTATATCTGTCACCAATCAATAAACTACAGTGTCTCTCTAAAATTTCCAGGATCCAATATAAACTCCTTTGTCTTTTAAGGTTCTTCACAATTTTAATCCTTTTATCTTTCCAATATCCTTACACCTCTCCCCAATATGTACTCTGTAGTCCATTCCAGTTTCATTTGCTATTCCTCAAATATTTGTAAACAGCTTAGCACTCTGCTGGTACACAATAGGTGTTTAATAAATACTTGTTCCATGCCTTCCCTCATCACATAAGATGCTCTAGTCTCCTTTCTCTGTTTTGCACTGGCTGTCTCCCTTCTCCCCTCCTTGTGTGGAATGATCTTCCAGAATCCTCACATCTACATCTCAGAGTTCCTGACTTTCTTCAAGACATCTCCCAATGAGGCATTTCTCTCCATCACTCCCCAGGATATCTGGATATCTTCTATATGGTTATTTTGTTTCTTATAAGGCACTTAGGTGTCATAGTGTATAGAGGGGTTAGACAAAGAGATCCCAGTTCAAATCCCACCTCAGACACTAACTGCATGACTCTGGGTAGGTCACTAAAATGCTCTCAGCCTTAGTCTCCTACTCTGTGAAATGAAGATAATAATATATTATTATTGTATAATGATTATATAATATATTACATGTATTATATCATATAATAATCATGCAATAATTAATAACAATGAAAATAATAATAATAAACTTGCCTGCCAGGGTTATTGGGAGGATCAAATGATCCAAAGTAAATAAAAGTGCTTTGCAAACCCAAAAGTGCTCTAGAAATGCTTGCTACTATTATTATCTAATTTTTATATATTTTGTACATGCTATCTCCCTTTTAGAGTATAAGATCCTTGAAAACAGAACTTATTTTTTAATTTTTTATTGAGTGACCAGTGTTTAACAATGTCTGACATACAGTTTAGAACTATTTAATAATTGTTTGTAGATGGATTAATTGGTTGTGGGGTTAAGTGATTAGTCCAAGGTCATACAGCTAACATGGATCAGAGATGGAACTTGAACCCAGGTCCTATTTGGTTTTGAGTTCAGTTCTATACATATAGTGAAATGAAAATACTTCATTGACTTCCAATTACCTTTTATATAAAATACAAACTTATTTTTGGCTTGGCATTTGAAATTCTTTACAATCTAGCTACAGCCTAGCTTGTCAAGTAGCACAGTCTGACTACCACATTGGGAGTTCTAAGGCTTGCAGAAGAAAATAAGATAATAACAGCAACAAAAATAAGAGTAGTTCCTCCAGTATATTGCTTGGCTCCTTTATGGAAAGACTTGAATAATAATTGCAAAGGACAAACGGGCAGAGTGGTTGTGATCTGCATCGGCGGATCTAGAGTCTACACCAATTAAGCCATCAAATTAACCAGGCAGAATAATGACCTGACAAGAGTCAAGGCAATAGGGTTATTGACTGAAATGAAAATATGAGGACCTGACTTTCAGAAAAGGCCTTGGCTCTTCTCTGTATCAGAAATGTCCCTGCTGGTAGTTTTCTACCCTTACTCCCATCTGAAGACCATTAACTTTATTGGATCAGGAGTCAACAGTTTTAAGCTACTTGAACACGCTTAATAAACCCCTCCAAGAAGTTCTAGAGATCCTCTGGGAAGCCTTTTTATATGCCAAATTAATGATCCAGGATTCATTGGATGTCAATTCCACTATTTGCTCCATTGTTGTGGGATCAAAAAAGTTGGGGGATATTTAAGGACTTTTTAAAGTAGGCATTGTTCTCCAAATATAGGTTATGGTTGTGAAAGAGAATGAAGAATTGTCAAATGTAGTACCTGAGATTCTTACAGATTATTACAGCATTGTCCTTCATGCCTGGGGTGCATACTTTCCTTATCTATATACTTTTTAGATCCCCTACCTTCCATGAAGGTTCAGCTTATGTATCACTTCTACAAGAAGCCTTTCTGTTTTTTTTTTTTAGTTCAGTTTTTTTTGAACCCAAAAAGCCTATTTCTTTTTTTTTTTAATTTATCCTCTCTTCCCTCCCTTACACATTTTCACAAGTACTTATCTCTATTTCCCCAACACAATGTAAATTCCTTGAGGGCATAGATTATTTTTTACTTTGTTTTTATAACTCCTACTCTGTTGGAATGAGAGGAGAAAGACAAGCTCAGGAAATGTCTTTGTGCCATTCAAGAATCCTCTCTGACCAAAAGAGAGCTGGTTTCTTCCTTGTATCTGATAGTACAGTGGATAGAGTGCCAAGCTTGGAGTCAGGAAGACTCATCTTCCTAATTTCAAATCTGGTTTTGAGACCCTGGCCAAGTTCACTTAACTCTGTTTGCCTCACTTTCCTCATCTGTAAAATGAGCTGGAGAACGAAATGGCAAACCCCTCTAGGATCTCTGCCAAGAAAACCCCAAATGGGGTCCAGAAGAGTCTGGCATGACCGAAAATGACTGAACAACAACACATGAAATTTCAAAGACTATAAAAGAATAAAACAGGGCTCCCTATAAAAAACCTCATTGTCTGCTCCAAATATAGACTGATAGTTTTCCAGCCTGGAGGAGTTATTTATCCATCTAATGCTTACCTGACCCCAAATTAATGCCTACATGGGGTCAGGGCATTGTAAGATATCAAACAAGTAATTGGAATAATTTCTGTGCTTGTATGGTTTTACAAAGGTACCTCAGGCAATACTAACTGACACATATAACATTTTAAGGCTTGTAAAGCACTTTGTTTGAAGTATTGCATTTGAGCCTCACAACCATAGAAGGCTGGTCCTACAAGTATTTTACTCCCACTTTATAAATAAGACTGAACTGAAGCGAGCTGAAGCAAAATGTTCTTGAGCACACAGCTAGTAAGTTTCAGAAGCAATATTTGAACCCGGACCTTCTTGGCTCCAGGTCCAAGATTTTATCTATTACACCATGACGTTTCTCAATACTATCCTTCTTTAATAAGGTCTATAGTGCACTAAGGATTGGATTTAGAGTCAGTGGATGTGGGTTTGAATCCCACCTCAGACACTTAGCAGATGCTCAGACAAGCTGCACAACAATAAAAATAATGCCCAACGTCCTTATTGCAAAGGGTTACTATGAAGTGGAAATGTAATAATCCACAAAAAGTACTTTAGACAGTGAATAGAGCGTCGGCCCTGGAATCAGAAGGACCTGAGTTCGGAGCCGGAATCAGAAGGACCTGAGTTCGGAGCCGGCCTCCGACACCTAATCCGCACAAACAAAAACCTAGCCGTGTAACCTTGGGCAAGTTACTTAACCCCAATTGCCCTAAAGGGGCGGCTAGGGGCGCAGTGAGTAAGAGCACCCGCCTCGGAGTTGGGATGACCCGAGATCAGATCCGGCCTCAGAAAATGAGCACCCACGCATAAATAATGACTAGCCGTGTAACCTTGAGCAAGTTACTTAACCCCAATTGCTTTAAAAAAAAAAAAAGTACTTTAGAAATTCCAAGGATAAAGGATTCTTAAAATGTCAATTATTATTTTCTTGCTTTCATCTTTTCTGATGGGTTCAGATGGAACCATGTATGGTGAGATGTTACTTTCAGGCTATTATTCTTTTATAATTAATGCCCTAAATATTATTGCACAAATGGATAAAATGGCTGCTTTTTGTAAATAAACATAAACATTGGATTAGAAACTCATCTTCTGCAGGCTCATTAAAAACATCCCCAGGAAAATTCCTGTGGCAGACAGGACACTAGAGATGTTAGATACCTTTTCTTGTTCCCACATGGTTTTGATATTTTCTGCTAAGTCTTTGTATTTTGAGAGTTTGTCATACATATACATATTTTGGAGATTATAAATTCTTGGTATAGCAATATACAATAAAAATGTCATCTTAAATTTTTATGGATCAATGTTAGGTCTAGGCTATTATAAGGCAATAGTTTTGTTAGTGATGATACTGCAATTACTATATATTTTAGTTATTGACTTCCTAGCAACATGTCGGGTCTATATTTTTTAAAACGGGGATTAATAATATTATAATTAATAAGCATGACCATCCGAAATCTTAGTGTATACCATTCAGTCATCACAACACCATGACTGCAGCAGAGATGCCAAAGAGAAAGATGTGTCCAATGTCTATAGAAACATTTTTGTTGTCACACTCAATGGCAATGTTGTGCCATTGTGGCATTTTGGAAAAAGGCATTTCAGTGCTGCTGTTGGGAGAAGCTATTTTGGTTTTATTAACCCAGGTTACAGATTAGTTGCAATTACATTAAAATGCAGTTACAGTTGCAGTATCCTTCTGAGTACATTTGTTTGGATTTACACAAAACCAAGGTTAGCTTATTACACTTCATTGTTGTTTTCTCATTCACACATGGCATTATACCTCACATTAGCACATCTATTTTTCCTGACGTGTTAACTACACTCTCAATGGTTTTGTAGGCCTGGCTTCCTGTTCTCTGAACTAAATGAAAATTATGGGATGGGATCAGATCTAAATAGACTGTGTTTATTAGCAAATATGATATCTTAATTCCCTGTTTTGCCAAGGCAAACTCAGAATAGAGGCATAGGACATGAAAAAGTAGAAAGCTATTGAATTTCCAAAATGATACATGGCCCCATTCCCCCCGCCCTCATGGCCATGGATTTCACCATCTGTGGAATGAGAGCATGACCTTGTCTCTGGTTTGAAGTGAAAGGTGACCTGACCTAGTGTTAATGGGTCCTTCAAATGTGTATTACAAAGAAAACACTCATCCAATCAAAACACATAGAGTTTATTCTTAAAACTGGAACTTGACCTGGCTATTAATATGCACAGTATTTGCCACCGCACTAGAGACAAAAATAGCCCACCCTAATAGGACAGCAGTGCTTCAGAGCATTGTAATTCAGGCCTTTCAGTTTATTATTTCCTCATGTAATGACATTGCTCTTCAAGGCCTGGGCATACTAAGGAGCGCCAGATCTTATATTATCCCTTAATGAAGTCCAATTAAGAATCATTAACCTTTGGTCTACTTTACATGTTTGATGGACAGGGAAGAACCCTAGGAAAAATGAGAAATGTGAACTTGGGGGAAGTTTATCAACAGATATTTTGAAGAGATGAAGCCATCCCTCAAATTATTTCCACCTCAGTCATCAGGGCGTGTTGAAATAAGAAGTGGTCATATCGAGCAGGTAGAATGCTATAAGAACTTGTGTTTTCATATGTATAGAGAAGTTCCAGGCAAAGAATCTGCCTCTATCAGTGCAGGTCTGCACCTTTTCTGAATTTAAAGCTATTGAGAAAACTGGAAGATTAAATAAGTTATCTGGGATCACGCGGAAAAAAATATTTCAGAGGCAAGACTTGAACCAAGGTTTTCATGGCCTCATGAGCAATTCTGTATGCACTGTACCAAATAACTATCTAATGCTTAGATGATAAGAAATAATTGAATTTGTATATAATTAAAATGAGGAAATATTCCATTTATTAATTAATTTCTATTCTGATACAGGTTTTAGGAGAGGAAACCTATTATAAACAGCAGGTGATTTTGATATTTTACATCTTTGCTTTTTTGCAATGTTAATTTCATTTCAGGAAGTCTTTCTTTGAATCTAGCACATTCATTTATTCATTGAGCAGGGTCAAAAAATAGTATTAAAGATGGAATAAAAGAAGCACAGCTTGTGGATGGGAGGGGATCTTAGAGGTCATCTCTTCCACCCCTCTGATCTTCCGGTTAGAAAAGGTAGCCTAGAATGTCTGGGACTTCCCCAAGATCACACAACTAGTGAGTGGAAGAGATCACATTCCAAATCTAATTTCTTTTCCCTACCTGCTCTACAAAATGAGGTCTCATGAATGTGTACACGATTAACTGAACCTGCAGCTGTCACCTAGACCCCTAAATCACAAAAATCCCAGCACTTTTTCTCACTGATTTTTCCCCCCATAGGCATAAGAAGAAGGAAGTGAATATGCCAAGCTTTGGTCTCCAAGTAATTACTTTAATGATTATATGTAGAGTTAAGGACAGAGCAGAAGTCAACAAATTATGACCCAGAAGCCAAATTTGGCCCGCTGCCTGATTTGGTATGGTCCATCTACAAAGAATAGTTTTTACATTTTGAAATACATAAAACTCATTCTTAGCCCTTAGGCTACTCAAAATTAGGTTATGGGCCACATTTGGCACACAGGATATAGTTTGCTGACTCCTGGAATAGAGTACTGACCTTGGAGGAAGGAAGATATGGGTTTGAATTCCATCTCATAATCTTATTAGCTATATGAAAAATAAACATCATATGATTTTTTTGGGGGGAGAAGGCAGATCAAATGTGATTATATGCACACATATACATGCATACACACACACACACACACACACACACACACACACACACACACACATACAGAGAAGCTAGGTGATGCAGTGGATAGATAGAATTCCAGCGCTAGAGTCAGGAGGACCTGAGTCCTCAGATACTTACTAGCTGTATAACCCTTGGCAAGTTACTAAACTCTGTTTGCCTCTGTTTCCTCAGTCACAAAATGAGCTGGGAAAAGAAATGGCAAACCACTCCAGTATCTTTGCCCAGAAAATCCAAATGGAGTCACAAAGAGTTGGACATGACTAAAAGAATAATTAATCTGAATATGTCTATGTATCTCTGATCCTCACCATTTGCACATTTCAAGTTTCCTGATTTCAAGCATTCACATGATTTTATTAGCAACCTTATTTTCACTTTTGTGTTGACACCTGCACACATTCATTATGCAAAGTAGAGAAAAGAATTAGAGGTCCAATGTGTGCTCATTTGTGGAGAATATGACATCCCACTAGGTGTTTCACTTACCTAGGCTTGTTCACTCTATTGTTGTGAAAAATTTGCATGTATTCACTACATGTATATATATATATATATATATATATATATATATATATATATATACATGTGTGTACATATATGCGTGTGTGTGTGTATTTACCACACCTATGGTTTCATTATTATGGGGAACTACTATTGAGGAAACTCACTTTCCCAATGCAGATTGGCACCTGCTGTGTAACTTAAGATTTTGGAGAAATACTGAGAGGGTAATTGACTTTTATTTTACAATCATAGATACTGAGCTGGAAGAGAATTCATCTGCCTCAATCCCCTCATTTTATAGATGTGGAACCTGGAGGCCTATAGAGGTTAAATGACTTGCCCTAGGTAATATAGGTATTGTGGAAGAATCTGGATTTGAATCCAGGTCCTCTAACCCAAATTCTAGCTTTTTTTGTAGTTCCCCAGGTGGTCCAGACTCAAGATGTTTCCCACCGAAATGCCTCCATGTCTTTTTAGGAGTCCCATTGATCTGGTGGTCTGGGGATTTGTCTTCTGATTATTATAGTGTCTGTTTGCATTCAAAATGAGAAGAGGGCATCCAGGATGGTGTATGGCATATAGTAATAAGTTGAAGGAACCAGTGATGAAAAAGATATGATTATAATTATTTTTTAATGGAATGTGGGATGGGGAGGAAGCTGACAACTGTCTTCCGGTATTGGAAGGGATGCCTGTGGGAGAATAAGACTTGTTCAGAGAGAACTAGAAACAATGACTGGAAGGTCCAAAGAGAAATATTTAGGCTTGATTCTAGGAAAATCTTACTAAAAATTCAATTTCTCCTAAAGGAAATTGGGCTGCCTCAAGAGTCACTGAGTTACCTTTCATTGGAGGTCTTTTTAAGTAAAGACTAGATGATGAGGGAATTCTTGAAACATCCTGTGGGGTCTCTCCTTACTCTGAGCTTCTGTGAGAATACTGTCTCCATTTAATATGAGTTCACAGAAGCAAGAAAAAAATAGTCTAGCCAAGTGACGTTACAAAACTGCAAAATCATCCCTCAAACTGAAGTTTCCTCACTTCTTATTGAACCCAATCCTAGTGGGAGGTAGTTTCCACTTCAAAGAGGTACCACACACGTAAATCACTTACTTGAGAGTAAATAAATGGCAGTGTCATACATCAGAATTAGACATAAGGAAGATTAGGGAGCACTCGGAGCTGTACAGAGAAAATATTTTCAGTATTCTCAGGAGAGACGAATGGCAAATAATGAGTCCTTGAATAAAGGCATGGATAAGTGCTTGTTATTGCATTATTATTTAATAATTCAGAGATAAATTAAGCACAAGAAAAGCTCTCAGTTCAATTTTTACAATTTCAGTTGCTCTAAAAAAAGGTTGAAATGAATTTAGCAGGAAAATAAAAGAGCTACTAAATGAGCAATAGGGGAAAAAAAACCTCACTGCCAACCTAAAAAACCTTAATGAGGCCTTTGCTGAGCTCTGGGCTTGCTCAATCCTCCAGACTAGTCACTGAAGGTCATTTTGTAATAGGGGGCTATAGGAAGCCTCAGAATGTGATCCATCTAGCCTGGGAGCAAATCAGAGTTAAATATGACCTTGAATTCTAAATTTCAGAACTATGGAATGAGGACTTAGAAGACTGGATTCCCTAGAAATGGGTTAGTAATGACTTAATGCAGTTATGAATTATGAGGTGCATTTAGAAACATCAGTGAGTATGGTTTTGAGTGGCTCTGCTACTAAAAAGATGTTCTTCCAGCCAAATGAGGGCCTTAAAGCCCTCACTGTTAATAAAAGCCTTCAGAACCCTATGACCGTGCTTGTCCCTGCATGCCTTAGCACCTTAATAATGGAAGCATTGCTGGAAAGGACAGTTGGAGATTTCTCCATGTTCTGCTAGCTGGTCTGAGGGGAAGAAACTGAACATTGGAAAGGGATGGACTGGGTCAGGGCTGTGTCAAGCAGCCCCATGGTACAGTGGAGAGAGTGCAGAATTTGCCATCACAGGATGAACATTAGAAACTTGGCACTGGGGGGGGGGTGGAGCCAAGATGACAAAGTAGAAGCACAAACTTGGCGTGAGCTCCTGCTCCAATCACTTCCAATACATGTAAAAATGACTCCAAACAAACTTTAGAGCTACAGAACCCACAGAATGACAGAGAGAAACAAATCTTCTGCTGAAGGCAGCCTGTCAGGCTGGCAGAAAATTTCTATTGCAGTGTGCTGGGAGCCGAGCAAAGTCCTCTGTGAGCCACTGTTCTTCTGTGAGCCCAGGGTAACTAGACCAGCAGTGGCCAGGAGAGTGAATCACCAGCAGTTGTGGTGGTTTCCAGACATCTCAACCCATAAACACCAAAGACAAAGTAAAAGATCAGTGTGGAAATTTGTTGGAATGGGGCAAGGTGGAGGGGGAGCAGATGGAAGAGCATGGTCTGGTCCCTGCCGCTGGGGCAAGAAGCAGTGGAGGCACAGTGGCTGTGCTGTGTGGCTGCCTATGGAGTTCCTGGACTGCAGACTGTATGGGGACCAAATGACCATTCACAAGGTAATTGCTCTTCCTTTAACCTGCTTAGATCTGGATTGTGGTCTTGGGTGGTGGTCCTGGGGTGTGTGGCCAGTAAGCCAGAGCTTATGGGGGCTATAGAGAGGGCACCCTTCTAATAGCTCTGGAATCTGAAAAAACCCAACTATTTGGGACAAAACTCTCCATTTTGGAAGCAGAGTTCTACTGTGGCAAGAGCTCAAAAGTCAAGTAATTGGCTGGCAATATGAGCAAGCAGAAGAAGCACAAACAGATCACAGAATCCTTTTTTTGGAGGACAAAAAAGATCAAGGCATGGAGTGGGAAGAAGAGAGTGAAGTCAGAACTCCTACATCAAAAGCTCCCAAGAAAAATATGAATTGGTTACAAGCCATGGAGGAGCTCAAGAAGAATTTTGAAAATCAAGTAAGAGAAGTGGAGGAAAAATTAGGAAGAGAAATAAGAATGATGCAAGAAAATCATGAAAAGTGAGTCAACAGCCTGCTAAAAGAGATCCAAAAATAAACTGAAGAAAATAACAACTTAAAAAAATGAAGTAATGCAAATGGAAAAAGAGGCACAAACAGCCAAAGAGGAGAAGAATGCCTTAAAAAGCTGAATTTGGCGGATGTAAAAGGAATTTCAAAATCTCACTGAAGAGGATAACTCCTTCAAAATTAGATCAGACCATTTGGGAGCTAATAAATGTATGAGAAACAAAGATACTATAAAATAGATCCAAACAAATGAAAAAATAGAAGGCAATGTGAAATATCTCGTTGGAAAAACCATTGACCTGAAAAATAAATCGAGGAGAGATAACTTAAAAGCTATTGGATTACCTGAAAACCATGATCAAAAAAGAGATTAGATACCATCTTTCAAGAAATTATCAAGCAAATTGCCCTGATATTCTAGAACCAGACAGCAAAATAGAAATGGAAAGAATTCACCAATCACCTTTTGAAAAAAGATCCCACAAAGAAAACTCCTAGGAATATTATAACCAAATTCCAGAGTTCCTAGATCAAGAAGAAAATACTGCAAGCAGTCAGGAAGAAACAATTTGAGTATTGTGGAAACACAATCAGGATAACTCAAGACCTAGTAGCTTCTACACTGAGGGATGGACAGGCTTGGAATATGATATTCTGGAGGTCAAAGGAGCTAGAACTAAAACCAAGAATCACCTGCCCAGCAAAACTGAGTATAATGCTACAGGAGAAAATATGGTCATGCAATGAAATAGAGGATTTTCAAGCATTCTTGATGAAAAAAAAAACAGAGCAGAACAGAAAATTTGACTTTCAAATACAAGAAGCAAGAGAAGCATGAGAAGGTAAACAGGAAAAAGAGATCATAAGGAACTTATTGAAGTTAAACTATTTACATTCCTATATGGAAAAATGATAATTGTAACTCATAAGACTTTTTTCAGTATGAGGATAGTTGAAGGGAATATATATGTATATATGTTTATATACACATATATATGTATTTATAGGAGGGTGTATGTATATATATATATGTAAGTGTGGGCATATGTATGTTCATGTATATATAGACAGAGGGCATAGGATGAATTGATTAGGATGGGATGATATCTAAAAAAATAAAATTAAGAGGTGAGAGAGGAATTTATTGGGAGAAGGAGAAAGAGAGGTAGATTATGGTAAATTATCTCATATAAAAGAAGTAAGAGAAAACTGTTACAATGGAGGGGAACAGCAGGAAGGTGAAAGGGAATGGGACAACCTTATTCTCATTGAATTTGGATTAAGTAGGGAATAACATACACAATCAATTGGGTATCTTACCCTAAAGGAAAATAGGGAAGTAAGAGATAAGAGGGGGGATGATAGAAAGGAGGGCAGATTAGGGGAGAGGGTAGTTAGAAGCAAACATTTTTGAAAAGGGATACGGTCAAATGAGAAAATAGAATAAGTGGGGGGGAGGGATAGGGTGGAGAGAAATATAGTTAGTCTTTCATGTTTTGCATAGCTATACATGTATAACATATACATGTATAACATATACTGAATTGCTTATCTTCCCAGCAGGAGTGGGTGACAAGGGACGAAGGGAATGGATCTGGGATTCGAAGTTTTAAAATTAAATGTTTCAAATATATATATATATATATATATATATATATATATATATATATATATACATATATACATACATACATATATATATAAACTATTATTAATACTATTTTGCATGTAACTTGGAGATAAGATGTGCAGGCCTTGTGGCATAGGCATTCACCTTGCCCTAAAGGAAACGTCGAAGGAGGTATGGGAGAAGATATGGGAGAGAGCAGATTGGATGAGGGGATATCCTGTGGGAGTGCTATTCTGGGGTGGTGGGTAGGGGAAAAATGGGGAAAAATTGTAACACAAAATCTGGCAGAAATGAATGATATAAACCAAAAGTTAATAAAGCATTTGGACAAAAAAAATCCATATTGCCCTACTAGAAAGTTAGGGAGGTGAAGGAGGATAATATAAGAGAGAACACATTGGGGAGATGGGTATTCAGTAGGAATATTTTGGGGTGGGGGTAGAGGAAAGATGGGGAGAAAAAATGTAACTCAAAATCTTGTGGAAATGAATGTTGAAAACTAAAAGCAAATAAATTATTAAAAAAAGAAACTTGGCACTGCTATTTATTAGCTGTGTGACATCAAGAAGGAAAGTCACTTCAGTTCTTCAGGTCACATTTTCTCATCTGTTAAAGTTGTACTAGATAACCTCAAAGGTTTTCTACAGCCATTATTCCATGAATAAAAATAAACAAAACCCCCCCTACTTCTAATCATTTGGGTATTTGGTTGTTCAGATGTCAGGCATCTGGAATATGATATGATATCATATGATATGATGCAATGTAACATAAAACAACATAGTATAACATGTTATGTATGTATGATACAATAGAATATAACACATTATAACAATGTATATAATTTAACATAATGCCACATATAACTCTACAGAAGACATAGCATGGCACAAGATATAACAAATATAAAACAATATGCCACAACATAGCATGCTACAACATATAACATACAAATTACATTATACATATACATATATATATGATATATGCTATAAATGATACAAATACTTAAGTCTCTTAAGTTCTCTGAATCATATAGTTTCCTCAACTGCACGTAAAATGCTAGATATTAAGTCTAGATGCTAGATAGATCTAATGTAAGAATAACAGAAATATCCAGTATTTCCCCAGACATGGGCCAAAAGGAGAAACCTGCAACTCTGCTGGCTTCTTGACAAGGGATGAATTTCCTGAACAAAGTGTGAATATCCTGAAAGAAGAGTGAATTCTCCTTGGACTCATTACTTCATCCATCTTCAGTTCCCGCCATAACTGGTTCTGTGTTGGTCATGATAAGAAAGTAGAGAGTGCTATAGTGTGCCCCTGTTCCCTACTTTCTGTTTCTCCTTCCTCTTTGGTGTTAGCAAATTTGACAATTTATGTCTTTTTTTTTTTCTGTTGGAATGGGGATGAGCCAGGTAGTAGGGTTGGCTCACGTCTGCCTGGTTCCTGTGTGAAATGATGTCTGAGTTGAACATTGCAAAGAATTAAAACATTTCTAAGATGTGGCAGGGCCTGTGCTAAAGTGTGGAAGAAGATAGAGTCTGGAGAGCTGGTTTGACTACAATGTTTACAACCACTCTGGAAAGGGAAGCTGAGGTCAGAGTTTTAAATGCCAATGGTAGGGGTCTGTATTTTGCTTGGAAGGTGATAGAGACTCCTGGAGGTTCTTAAGCAGAGTAATGACAGAAGCAGACCCGGACTTTAGGAATCTAATTTAGGAATTTCTGCTATCTTTTCCATATCGTTGTTCAGTCACGTCAGGCTCTTTGTGACCTCACTTAGGTTTTTCTTGGTGAAGAATCTGGAGTGGTTTGCCATTTCCTTCTCCAGATCATTTTGCAGATGACAAAACTGAGGCAAATAGGTTACTTGCCCAGGGTCACACCCTAAGTAAGTATCTGAGACCACATTTGAACTGAGGTCTTCCTGACTTCATGCCCAGCCCTCTGTCCACTGTGCTACCTGGCTGCCACTGTCTGTTCCATAGAAAGTACCTAATAAATGGTTATTGAACTGATGTAAATTTTAGGAACTCATTCCAAGCAGAAAGAGGGGAATCACACACACACACACACACACACACACACACACACACACACACACACACACACCACTCTTAATAGTAATGAAGACAACTCTAAATAGCATCTGAACTCAGATTTAATTCAGTCACTAATCTTTAACACAGGTGTTGAAGTATTTTCCTCCTCTTGGTAGAGAGGTGGGGTTCTACAGGTTTGGAATGTTGAATATGTTTTGATGTAACCATGTGTCCAACTTCTTTAACTATATCTATCTATCAGGGAGAGTTAATTGGCCATTAAGTAAATTGCCCATATTTGTGGTATATAAAATCAAAAACATCAACAAAACTTCGAAAATAAAGAGAAACATAAGAGTTGCCTCATAATCCCAAATTTCTCTTTTAGGAAATCAGTGGACTCAATTAGATGGAACAAAGGATGGAGTGCTTCACTTTTAGTTAGGAAGACATGAATTCAAATCCTATTGTGGACATTAACTAGCTGTGTGACCCTGCAAATGTCACTTAACCTTTCCTAGCCTCAGTTTTGTCATCTATAAAGTGTATCAGTTGGACTTGAGGGTCTTTTATTTTCCTTCAGATTCTAAATTAATGATTCTATGAGTAGCATAGAAAATGGAACATTGTTCAAGTGTAGATTTAACACTAGTGACTTTTAAGCCAAAGAAAAAACAAATCTGGATTGGGGTGGAGGAGGGACATTCTATTTTTAACCACAGCTCCAGCCCCTAACCTGAACAAGGGGCCAAAAGTGCACAGCTGTCTTCTGTGCATGTTGCCTTTTTAAAATGTTTGTATTAATGCTGATTTACCAATTATACGTGAGAAGCTCATGCAAGAGCTCCTTAGTGACTAGTTGGCAAAAAAATATATGAGAGGCTAAGGAATTCATTGCATCCCACTTTGATGAAATATGTTACCATTTCTCTCTAATTAGAAATATCCATTTCCCTATCTAATTGCAGACCTGTGCATATTTGTATCCATCTTTGAATTTTAAAGATTGAGCCTCCCAAATTCCATATATATAATGAATAAGAGAATAGATATGTACACACACAAACACATATATGTTCTAACGAGATCAGTGCAGGTGTCCCTACATTGTCACCCATAAACTTCTGGGGACCAAACACCAGGAAGTATTTTCAGAGAAGCACAGAAAATCATAAACAACTGAATCAATTTCCCCCCCAATTCTGGCAAACAATTTACTCCCAGGTTGCACTTTTATGCTGAGTTTCATCCCAGTATACAACTTTACAGCAGAGCTCTAAGCTCCTAAATTGCTGATGTAACCTTAATTATATCAGCTCTGGTGACAGGATTCTAATGAACCCTCGGCTATTTTATGTGGTCTTGGTATCCCAATAGTCCCCTGGAAAAAAAAAATAGAAATATACTGGCCAGAGTCTAGGAAGATATTGTAGGAACATATGTATGGTTGAATAATTTTCCACCACTAAATATAATAAAAGGCTACTCTTAAATGACAGAAAGAATCCCTTTGTTTTCCTTTTGGGCTCTATAGAAGGGAGAACAAATAAAGAAGACTGTCCTGTGAAATGACCCCTGAAATGACAGAAGATGTGATGAGGTGGGGGCCTGCAATCTGTCCTAATGTAGCATTTGGGGATGCTTGGACAGATCCATCATTTTTCTTGTAATAATAAACTAATTTAAGAAGCAAAACAAACTCTTACTCTGAGCAGAAAAATTAAAGAGGGAGATGGTGATGGAGTCATTGCAAAAAGCCCTGGTTTGGGAGTCAGAGGATCTGAGTTAAAATTCTAGCTCTGTTAGAAATAGTAATGGTGCATATTACCTGTAGGAGGCTGGGCCAAAGCATTCAACCTTAGCAGCCTCAACTTTTTCCTCTGTCAATGAAGAGACTGGACTAAATGATCTCTAATGTCCCTTGAAATTCTCAGTCTAGCATCCTGTGATTCATGATTCAGGATTTCTTCTCCATTCTCAGATGTGGAAATGGTACATAATGAACCATGAATGAGAGGGAAAGCCAATGCAATGGGGCAGGGAAGGCCTTGTCCTCATTCATTTGTATTCTTAATGGTGAACAAAGATAGGGAAATAATTTACTTGATAGTTAAAGATAAATTCTAGCCCTGATCAAGAGTTCCAATTAACAATAGTAATTCAAGAAATGAGGAAAATTGTTTATGATTCTCTCTCTCTCTCTCTCTCTCTCTCTCTCTCTCTCTCTCTCTCTCATCTATATCTTTCTCTCTCTCATCAAATGAGGATATTAAGTCCAGTAGAAATGAAAATCATTTGCCTGAGATCACCCAGCAAATTAATGTCAAATTGAGAGCTAAAATCTAGGTCTCCATCCTTCATATGTAGTACTCATTTTATGGCTTTATGATGAGAAGACAGTCATAACCAGGATGATGCAACTGTGTCTATAGATTAGAGGCCTCATAATGATCTCTTATAAACAAATACATGCCTTCCATGGAATAGAAACAACTGAGCTTAGCACTGATTTAGCCAGAATAATTAGTTAAAATAGGAAGCTAGCATAAATTGTTCCCCTTCTGAATCAACTGATTTTGTCTTAATTACTTCTTATATTATTTTCACATCATTAATTACAAAATTGATTTGAGGGCACATTTTCTGCTGCTTGCCTGAGGCACCAGAATTACTAGTTATAGCTCTGGCTGTGTGTAAGGATTTACTCGAATAACATTTGCCCTCAAGCGTAATAGGAAGATGTGTTTGTTAGACTGAATTAAATTGAAATAAGGAATAGACACAATCTGGTCACACACTGTGACTACATGGTTACATTTGAAACTCTTTTCAGGACCTATAAACTCAGTCATACTTAGCAACATGGATAATAGGTCCCTGCATTTTTATGGTGGTAAAAATAAAATAAACAAACAAAACTAGAAGCAGAAATCATTGCAAAGTCTACTAAAATGCTCTATGTATATGGACATATGCTCTTAATAAAGTGCTAAGGATTATAAAGCCAAGGACTAAAGTGCAGAAACCCTTCCTTACTTCTGGTCAGACTAAGCCAAATGCTGTTAGTAAGCTCCATCCATGGAGATGGGGTGATGTGCATGTATCTGTTGAAATTCTGCCAAGAGCTATAGTTACTTTGGAAGGAGAGGATATTGACCTCCATCAAGTGGACAGAGATCCAGCTCCCTACTTGGGGTTCACATATTAAGTGATGGGTGGGTTCATCCCTCTGTCTGTGATAGTCTTTAACACTTAAAAATACCCTTAAAACCCCTTTAAATTTTAACCATTAAGCAGGAATGTTAATAGCCACACTGGCAAGAGCGAAGTGATGGAGGGGTAGGGTTTTCTACTATCTCTCTATTCAAATAACCAGAATGTATCAGTTGCCAACTAGAGCATCTCCAAGAATGGGAGGAACTAAGGCCATTGTCATAAGTTATTATCTAGTAACTGCAGCATTGCCAACAAAAGTGGTGAATTGAGGATACCTCGAAATGCATCCTGCTGAAGGCATTACCAAATATGTAACTGTCCCCATTTCAAAGACTTTGTTGGCTCCTGGCTTTCATTCAAAAGCCATTTCCACAAATATCTCATTGTTGTCATAGCTTGTTCTCAAAGACCAATCTTGACAGAAGGGACCGTAAAGGTCAACTAGCCCAAATTCCCTTTTTTACAGGTGAGGACATTGATGTCCACAATGTTTGTCTGAGGTTACATAGATAGGAAATGGAAAAACTGGCGATATGAACAAGGACCCTCATACTTCTTAATCTGTCTGTTCTGCCAGGGTCTTACTCTCCTGAACCAAGACAAACAAGTGATTTCTATTTTATCTCCAAAAAAAAAACCCTAACTATATCTACTCGTCTAGAAAATAATTTCTGCTTTATTATCACAGCTTTGCATAAATGCATTGTTGGGTTCACTGTAATAGGCAAGTAAATGCAAGCATCATCCCTTGGATTTTTGCAGTCATTTCAGACCCATTTCCCCCTCCTTAGTATTTATGTTGATCAGAGAAGCAGATACCAAATAAATGTTTAAACACAAGATAATAATAATGAAAATAACTCCATGATGCTATGAAAAATGAATATATCCCATTGCCTACTGGATGGCAATTTACTCAAATAGGTATCAGGCTCAGGGATTCTGGGAACAAATCCTGGATTTTCCCCTTCCTACCTGTGCAACCTTGGGTAATTTATGCCCTCTTGTTTCCTTAGGCTTTCCTTTATTTATGCTTTCTCAGTTTCCTTCTCTATAAAAACAAACCAAACCAAACTATTCGGTTTGATGATGGCTTCCAGACAATAGTGTGATGATAAATATTTAGCAACTGGCCCTTTGGGGAAAATATATATGCAAAACACAATTTAAGTCTAATTTGCCCTACTAATATTTTCTTCATCTCTTTTTAAAGTTTATGAATCAATAAAACAATGATTGACACCCTAATTTGTAGTGTTTGATGATTTTTTGAGATGTAAATGTTACACTGAAAATTTAACAATCAGTTCTATTTAGATACTTTGACTTGGCTCCATCACACTACTACTTCTGTATCTCAGTCTGTGATCTGAAGTATACAAATATGACAAACAAGTCACTAGGTCATGAATATTTATTATGGCAATTGATAAAATGACATTATATCTATGGGGATTTTGGTACCATAGTAATCCATATCAAAATTATAGTAATTCATAATAATAATCCACATTTCTTTTACGCTTTACTATTGCCAAAACATTTTCTTTACAATGACTGTGGTAGATAGAGCAAGTATCAGCAGCCCTGTTTTCCAGATTAAGAAACTGAGGCCCAACAGTCAAAAGACTTGATCAAATTGACAAAGCTAGCAAGATGCCAAGACTTGAACATATATAGTTCTCTGACTTCAAACTCGAACCAACTCTTTCCACCATATCACAGTCAACTCTCAGCTGCCATCTGTTTTGGTAAGGGGAATGCCCACGTCCAGAGAATTACCAACAGCTCCATTAACACAGCTATTCTGTGGGTGTTTGTGATGGGGAATGGCTAAACCAACCGTGGTGCATGAATGAAATGGAATACTGTTGTGCTGAAAGAAATGAGGAAAAGGATAGCATCAGTGTAAGAGAAGAAACATGATTTTGGCCTCTGCTAGAATGGAAAGTGCACTGACTCTACAGTTAGAAAACATGGGTTCAGGGGAGGCTAGGTGGCACAGTGAATAGAGCACTGGCCCTGGAGTCAGGAAGAGCTGAGTTCAAATGCGGCCTCAGACACAACACAAAAACTAGCCTTGTGACTTTGGGCAAGTCACTTAACCCCAATTGCCCTGCCCTCCCCTTTCCAAAAAGCTAAAACAAACAAACAAACAAACAAAAAAGAAAACATGGGTTCAAACTCTTCTATCACTTAGTACCTATACCATCTTGGGCAAGTCATGTAACTTCTCTTGTCTCTAAAATGAAGGGGTTGGATGAGATGACCTCCAAGGTCCCTTTTAAGTCTCAACCTATGATCCCATGGCAGGGTGGAGAGTGTGGTGCACTTGGAGGCAAGAAGAACTAATTCAAATCATGTTTTACACTTAATAGTGGTTGGACCATTGGAAACTCACTTAATATTCTTAACTTCTATACGATTTAATTTTCTTATCTGCAAAGTGGGGATAATAACACCTTATAGGGCTGTGCAAGAATCAAACAAGGTAATAGATGGAAAGTGATCCACAAGCTTAAAACATTAAATCAATGTCAGCCCTTACTATTAAGAAGTAAGGACCTTTGTGGCCTGGTAAAATCATTCTGGAGGCTAGAGTTTGGCAAATATTACTCCATTTTACTTGTTGGACGTATAATATCTCCACCTTGAAAGAAAAACTACGTAAGAATTTCTAAAAGGACAATGCAACAAGATCAAAAAGAATTTTAAATACTTAAAAAGGTTTGTAAATTCTTAAAAATTTTAAAATACTTTAAGAAGTATTTAAATACCTTTAAAGTATTTTAAGAAATATTTTTTAAATTTAAACTTTAAAAGTATTTTAAATACCTTTAAGATACTTTTAATAAGTATTTTTTAATTTAAATATTTTAAAAGTATTTTAAATATTATAAATACTTTAAGAAATATTAAATACCTTTAAAAGACTATAAGGTATGTTTTAAAAAATACCTTAAAGGTATTTTTAATATTATAAATACTTTAGAATACTTTCCTAAAAACCTTTAAAAAGTGTTTTTAAAATTTTGGGGGCCATCTAACCAAATTATATGGCAAGGACCAGCATATCCAGTACTAGTTCATTATTGGAAAAAACTAGGGACTGAACTTGTGGATTGCATTAATACAGGGACTCCCTAGAAGAGGAAATTCCCTCTTCCAATGCAGGTCAACATCTTATTTATAACTTGTTGTCACACGGAATTATCTAGAACACAGATAGATTAGGTAATGGACATACAACCGGTATGTGTTGGAGATGGAAAGGAATATTGATTACTTAATATTTTGTTAATTTACAATTTATGACCACTCAAGCAAAGGATACATCAGTTTTTGCTTAACAGATTCACCAGGCATAACCCAATAAATTAATCAATAAGCATTTATTAATTGTTTATCATATCCTTGGCACTATGGTAAGTAGCATCTATAAGACTTAAGATGACTGTGGCAGCATATTTATATATTTTAGATGTCCTTCATTCAAACATAATAATATGGGAATTACAATAATTTTAACATGTTCATTAAAGTAGACCCTCTGAGAGGATTCTTAGGCAACACAATTAGTCAGTTTCTGCTATAAGATATGCTGAGATTCTCTCTCTCTCTCTCTCTCTCTCTCTCTCTCTCTCTCTCTCTCTCTCTCTGTCACTTGTCACAATGTAAAGATCTTTGGTGGTAGAGACTATGTCATGTCTATGTGTTTGTATTTCCTGTGCCCAGCACAGTATCTAGCACACAACAGGCTCTTAATAAATGCTTAGTCACATTCTTAATTTAGAGTAACTTCTCTTAAATTAAGGTTAATTAGTAAAGTTTTGCACTAATTAAGAATCTTGGAGCCTCTCTTCATTTTCACTCACTTGTTATATTATCTATTCCCCCCAAATAAACAATGATTAACCACGATGATTCCAAAGAACTCTTGATTTTCAATTCAATTTAATAAACTTTTAAGTGCTATGTTCAAGGCACTTTGCTAAGCTTGGGATACAAAATGGGACAAAAGACAATTATTTTCCTCTTGAAAGGTGGTAGATTCAGGTGGGAATTTGCTTTGCTTGACTATGCATATTAATATTAATAGCTTTATTTGTATCTAGCATTGATATAATGCTTGAAGTTTTGTGAAATGTTTTACAAATATTATTTTATTATAATCTCAGTATTATAGCTGTGGAAACTGAAGCAGAGTTTAAGTGATTTGTTGAAGTCTGGCTGGATTTGAACTCATCTCCTTTATTCCAACTGCAGTGCTTTATTCACTGTGACACCTACTGGCTTAAACAACGATTTTGTTTCATATTGTGTGTGTGTGTGTGTGTGTGTGTGTGTGTGTGTGTGTGTGTGTGTGTGTGTGTGTTTTGGGGAAAGAGCATGGAAGGAAGGAAGAAAAATTGGATTTGTAAGTGAAAAAATAGTTGTTTTTTTAATATAAATACACAAATCTTGTTCCCCTTGTCTATAGTCTTCCCTCCTTGAGTCATGGCCTATGGAATGCTAATTACTAGCATTGATGTAGAATTTGGAGGATCACAAGGCAAATGCATATATTTGGTCCTCACAACAACCTTGTTAGGGACATGCTCTCATTACCCCTATTTCACAGTTGAGGAAACTGATCAAGGTAGATGGGAAGTCCAGGGTCATTCAGCTAGTAAATGTCAGGCAGAATTTAAAGTCACATCTTCCTGAATCAAGGACCGCCATTCTCTCCACTGCATCTCTTAGCTACCTCTAACATGTCATTTGCCTTAATGAAAAGAAATACTTTACTCATTAGATTTCAAGTGAGATGCTATACAAAGTACTTTCAGTCCTTAGTGATTTATAAATATCAATCATTATTAATATTTTAATTTATTTTTATTTCCAGTTCCAGGTGGAAGACCACTTCTTCCAGAAGATCTCCATAGACTTAGTGGAATCAATTAGCAAGTATATATTAAGTATGGGACAGGCCCAGCACCAGACTCTGTGGGTACAATGAATGTCAGTTCAGAATCTGCTTCTAGCTTGCCTTCCTGGACCAAGTCATGCAAATATCCCAGCTATCACAGGGCCACTGGGGCCCACGGCATCTTCCAAGGCTACACCAAAATAAATAAGTCAATTACCAACTGCTGTAGGCCAGATCTGGAATTGCTTTTGGGGGACATCTCAGAACTCAGTGGCCATCATTAGGTTCTTTTCCATTTATTCCCTGACTTATCTTATATATCCATCCATCCATATATGTGTATATATATATATATATATATATATATATATATATATATATATATATATATATATATATATATATATATATATATATATATATATATATATATATATATATATATATATACACACATACACACAGATACATACATACACACATACACACAAATATACACATACATATATAGTGTGTTTTAGATTAATATTTATATTTCACAGCAGAATCATGAAATTGGTCATAACCAAAATTCTATCAATTCAAGGATTAATTAGTTTGATGGACTGTGATATAATAATAGATATGGCAACAGGAGTTCCAAGATTTATTTGGACAGTCCTAATTTGAAGGACCCAAATCAATTCAATAAACCTTTGCTAAGGTTCCACCATGTGTCAGATCAAACTTTCTGTGTTGAATGATGCAAAAATGCATTACCAGAACATTATTTTGTTATTAATAGGCCCAGTATTTTAAAATTCTTTTAGTGTTTCTTCCCCCCTCATGTATCTATGGCCACCCACCAAGCTAACATCTTTCACCTCTAGCAGCAGCCCTGCTCTATGGTCCCAGTGTTTGTTTTTACAGAGAGGGAGAAGAGATATTTACCTGATCTACCTAGTCCAACAGTATGTTCCTGGTATAATTTTGATCACGGGTACTTAGAATTGATATGAGTAGTGGCAGTTTCCCAGGTTGTGTTTGTAGAAGAGTAGAGTTAGCCAGTTTCCCAAATCTCCAGAACTAACTGTGAGAGCATCTAATCGCCAATCTTGAGTACTATCTGTGGTTAGGATCCCTAAAGATCAGTGTCCTCTGATATACAAAGACTATCAGTTTTCTTAGACTAAAGAAAAGATTATTGAGAGATTATATATGATTAATGAGGAAAAGAGAGTTGCTCTGAACTCCATGGATCTGCCTGAAAATCAGTGTATCTTTGCTACAAGCAGAATTCCAGGCCCGGGAGAGGCAGCTTGGTAGAAAGGATAGGGAGCCAGCCTTAAGGCCAGGAAGACTTCAAACCAAATCCTATTTTGGAAATACTGAAGATAACAAGCAGAAAGCACTTCACCCAATCTTAAAATGTGTGTAAGTTCTAATTCTTCTTCTTCTATTTCTTGGACAAATCACTTTTTTTTTTCTCAGTACCCTGGGTAATTCTAGACTATTACCAGCAGAGAAAGCAGCAATTTAAATATGTAGAAAGTGTTTCCCCTCCCAGTAGTTGTCTAAGCCAATGAAATCATAGGCCTAGTCTTTATCACTATATTATATGTCCATTCATTAGGAAAGTGTAATTTCATTAGTAATAATAATAGGTAACATTTACATGGCATTCACTATTTGCCAGGCTGGCTAGGTAGCACCACAGTGCACAAAGTACTGAGTCAGGAAGACTCATCTTCCTGAGTTCAAATCTGGCCTCAGATACTTCCTAGTTGTGTGACCTTGGTCAAGTCACTTAACCCTGTTTGCCTCAGTTTCCTTATCTGTAAAATGAGTTGGAGAACTAAATGGTAACCCACTCCAGTATCTTTGCTAAGAAAATCCCAAATGGTGTCACCTAGAGTTGGACATGACTGACACAAGGGAACAACAATATATTCCAGGCACCTTACAATTATTATCTCATTTGATTCTCACAACAATCCCTGGGGAGTAGGTGCTATTATTATGACCCCAATTTTACAGATGAGGAAAATGAGACAAGCAGAGGCTAAGTGATTTGTCCATCTGCATTCAGGCATACTTGAGTCCAGGCCCAGCTTTTCATCTGCTGTGCCACCTAGCTGTCCCCCACACTCTCACTTTTCCATGTCTTAATAGATGGTCTTCATGGATCACTATAGGGGAAAAAAACCCTCTTCCAGTGACCAACCTTTTGAATGAGATTTTTTCAAATTTACTAGCCTAGTCTTCAGATGCATGATAAAAACCTCTCACCATAGTCCAAGCTTTTGGGGAAGACTAGTGGGTCCCTTAATAGTACAGCCTCCTCTTCCCCTTCACCCATGATAAGGCATTGTAGGACGATCTTGGCACAGAGTATGGATGTATCTCTGAGAGGGAATGATAGGTAAAAAAAAAAACCCAGTGGATTAGAAGCTTGAGTTTAATATACACAATTTTTAGAGTAGGGCACAGGGCAGGGTGAAGAGAAAATAGGTCTTGAATTTAGGAGGCCCTGGATTCACATTCTGTTGCTGACATGTGCAGCCTCTGTGACCCTGGCCAAAGCTCTTAACTTTTCAGTGCCCCAGACAATTGATTTAAGGTTATAACTTACTCGGTTTTAAGTACTTATGTACTTACTACTTAAATTATAAGTAACTGCAGAGCAGTTATAGATTTGTGTTCTTAGAAAGAGTTTTCTCTCTGCAGGTTCCTTACAACTAAGAATCACAAATCTGGATAAAAAATGATTATTTTACTTTTTCACCATAAAATTTAAATAAATGCCTTGCTGTATTGTTAATTTAAGTTTATTGATCTGAATTTATGAGAGTTTATCCATTTATCGTTTCCTGAGCTCAAAGGCAGTGTGGGATGGCATCAGATGCTTTGGCTATGACGGGAATGAGAACAGAATAATGGATCCCAGCATTTGGGGGATCTACATTGAAAAATAGAGTGAAAGAAAACGAGAGAGAGAGAGAGAGAGAGAGAGAGAGAGAGAGAGAGAGAGAGAGAGAGAGAGCACTTTGCCCAAGGCTACTAATGCAAGCAGACCCTTTAATTGCCTACTTACTTCCAGTAGGGAGGGTGATGGGAAATGGAGGAAGGGACCAACTGTCTGGAGGAACCTGCAAGGTTGGTTAATATATTATGAGTCATCAAGAAATATTGAAGTAGATTCTCCCAGCATGTATGATGCAGCCTAAGAGGAATTGGAGGCAGTTTTCATTGCTTCTTCACCTTCATTAATACCTTAGGCTAAGGCATCTTCTAAAGGGGCCTAACTTGTTTCTAGAATCCCATTCATTTGTATTCATTCAGTTAAAGGAATTGAGGATGTATAGCCCAGAGAAGGAAACACTTAGAATGGGAGCTGAGATGTCTTTAAATATTCAAAGGACTGCCTGGAAAAAGAGGAATCACACTCATCCTGCTGGAGCCCAATGTGCAGAACTAGGAATTGGAGGGGTAAAAAAGTTGCAAAGGGAAAACTTAGGTCCCAGAGAGGAAGACTTCCTAACAATTAGTGACATCCACAAGTGAAATTGTAGTCTATAGTGGAAAGATTGATTCTGTTATCAGACAACATGGGTTGAAATCCTGCTTCCCAAAGCCTCAGTTTCCTTAACTGTAAAACAAGAAAGTTGAATCTGATGGCCTCTGACATTTCTTTCATCTTTGGTTCTGTTATACACACATGAACACAAACTTTATACACACGCCTCTGTTTATGGCATTTATAGGCTATACACCCATATATACATACATACCTGTATATAATGTTTGTATGCACATGTGTGTATACATATGTATGTATACATTGTGTACATATGTGTGTCTAAAACCTGGGGAGGCAGCAGTCTCCCCTTCCCTGATGGTATAGGTTAGGCTGAATGTCCTCTGAGGTCCCTGCCAGGCCTGGGATTCTAAGACATCCTTGAACACAGGGACTGTTTTTGCTTGAATCTCTCTCAATGCTTTGCACACTCTTCTCACATAGCAAGGGCTTCATAAATGCCTTTTCACATTCATTCAGATATGCATTACATATCTCCTACGTGCTGGGCTCCATGAAGTATGTAAAGATATACCACACTGAATCTGACCCTGTGCCCATCTATAAGGGGCTAGTGGGTATTAATGAGGAGTTACCACTACTCCAGCTGCTTCCTAGGAATCTTACTCTCCTCTCTCCAGCCTATCCCCCTCCCCATTCTCTCACCACTTTTCAGAGGCTAAGTCAGCACCTAGGGGTAGAAATTTCCCCCCCACCACCCTCTCCCCCCGATCCCCAGAGGAAGGCACAATTATAAATGTGTTTCACAAGAGGAGAACATTTGGAGGCTTTATTTCTTGCTGCACATGGTTAATTTTTAATGTGGGAAGTCAGGCTGTGGCGGCTTCCTTTATGACTTGGAGCTGTCTGCCTACATCCTATTCACCATAGAAATAGCCAAACAGCAACTGCAGTTAACCAGCATTGGACTTCTGAGCATCCTTGGGGCCTAAAGATGTCACCCAGCTTAAGTACTAACTAAAGAAAGGGACAGAAGACTTAACTCCCCTTACTGTGCAGGCCAAGGTCTTAGAGGTCTGTAGCAATAAGGGGAACTCTAGATTAAGGCCAAAAAGTTAAAGCAAGAAAAAAAGAAAATAATACATAAACTAGGGGAACAATCATCTTATGTACTTGTTAGGTTTTAGAGCTGGAAGGAACTTCTCTGTCCATTCCATTGTGAGCTCTTCTTTCTCCTCTGCCCCCTAACCAAAATCTGAAGCCATCCTCATGCGTAGGATTTTCTCTTCTCCCTCTAGACTCTCAATCTCGGTACAATTTCTACTTCTCCAGTTTCAACTATCATCTTTATATGACTGACTTACAAGCCCACATCCCTAGACAACATCTCTTGCTTGAGTTCAATCAGCATTTATCAAACACCTACTGTGTGTCAGGAGCTCTACTTAAGCACTGGAGATACAAAGATAAAAGGCAAACATTTCCTGCACTCAAAGATCTTACAGTCTAGCTGGGGAAGCAACAGGCACAAGCACATACATCCCATAGGTAGATACACAATAGATACACAGTGATTTGGGGCAGAAGGCATGGAGAGCTAAGGGGACCTCGGGAAAGGCTTCATATGGATAGAAGTGTGCCAGGCATTCACCTCTGAGTTCCTGTGGGACATCTGCCTCCAGAGAGTTTGTAAATACTGTGAGCTCAAAAGGTTACAATTCAGTGGAATGCAATTCAATATATTTGACATTGATTACCCAGGGTTCCTTGCTAGGCACTGCTAATACAAAGACAGAAATGCTCTTGAAGAGCTTACATTCTACTGGAGGAGTAAGGAGAGATACAACCTAGATTATCAATAAGGTAACTTTGGGAAGAAGATAGTATTAATAATTCAGTGATTCAATGAATCATTGAAGACTTTATGGGAGAAAGTGGCACATGAACTGAAGTTAGGAGGAAGAGAAAAGTTCTAATAGACCAGAGGTAAGGGGGTAAGTAAGTCCTACTTACCACTTACAGGTCTGGGAGATGGCTTCACCCTTCTTATCTTTCTCCCAAATCCTTTTTTTTTTTTGGCTTTTTTTTTTGCAGGGGGTGGGGAAGGCTGGGCAATTAGGGTTAAGTGAATTGACTAAGGTCATCAGGGCAAGTGTGTGACCTTGTAAGTGTTAAGTGTCTGAGGCCGAATTTGAACTCAGGTCTTCCTGACTCCAGGGCCAGTGCTCTATTCACTGCACCACCTAGCTGCCCCCTCCCAAATCCTTTTAATGTCAGGGGTGTGGTGTGGTGGAAAGAATGAAAATTTGGAGAAAATGGAACTAGATTAAAATCTGCTCTGTTACTCTTTGACTATATACCTTTGGGCAAGTCATTTAATTTCTCCAGAACTCTTGTCCTAATCTTCCTGTCCTTTTATTTTTACCTCTGAAGCACAAAACATTTCTCCTTGGACAACACTCCCTTACATGTGTCCTTTGTTCAAATCCTAGTAAAATTCCACCTTCCCCAAGAAGCCTTTGCTGATTCCTCAAAAGACAAGAACTTTTCTTCTTGTTGATTATCTTAGTTTATCCTGTTAACAGCCTGTTTATACAGTGGTTTGCATGTTATCTTCTCCGTTAACCTGTGCACTTCTTGAGAGTAGGGGGTGTCTTGCCTTTCTTTGTAGCCTCTGTGATTGGCACAGTACCTGGAACAGCACAAGCTTAATAAATGTGTGTTGACTTGACTGAGAATGTAAGTTTTTTGAGAGAAGGGAATGTCTCTCTTTTTCTATATATGTATCCCCAGTACTCAGGACAGCACCTGGTATAGAGTAAGCATTTAATAAATGCTTTTACATCCCCTCATTCCTTCACTTAATTCCTTCATTTATCATGTACATGCCAATAGAGGAAAAGATTTTTTTAATTAAAATTGTACCAAATGAAGAGAATAAAGATTACCTTCCAAGTGACCGTGTAGGGTTGGAGTTCCAGAAAATTTGGATGGGATCTGAACCATAATCAAACACTTTAATCATTGCCTGATGCACAGGGTATCAGTGTTCTCAAGAAGAAGACTATATTGAGCTCCATGGAAAGGATCAGCTAGAGAGGGGAGTGTTACCGTGCAGAACAAGGAAACTACAAGTCCTGAGGCTGTGGGCAATTGGAGACAACTATACTTAAAGCCTGGGAAGCAGTGTGAGGAGATAGGGTATACAATGGTTGGACCTGAGTTTAGAACCCTGGGCTTCAGATAAGCCCTGAAAATGGGCCCATGAATAGGCAAAGGGGATTCACTGAGTTTTAGTTTATTTGAGGGACTTCATCTTCAATTGCATTTGTATTTGAGATTGGTGGGGTAGTAATTGTGGTACCTATCCATTCACCCCTTCTTCCCCATCCCTTCTCTGCCTGCCTCAGGAATTCTCTGAGCCAGCTCTGAAAGATACTTCAACAACTTAGATTTGGCAAATTTATAAAAAACTTTGCATATTACAAAAAAAAAGTATACTTATATATTGGGGGTGGGAGTGGGGGTGTGGTGGGTGAGGAAGTTCTACTTAGAATTTCCATGGTGTCATTCCAAGGATGAAATGCCAACACTTTGAGTAATAATGTGAATCACAATGCCTTAAAGCCTCTTTTCACAATTCCATGGAATGTTTGTAAACTGCATAATCCATTCGATCAGGGACTTTTGTAGTTGGCATGCATTAAACAACTTGTTTTGAAACTCTGTTTGAAAAAAAGAAATAGCCTTCCGAAAGCAAGACCTTCTATGACAAATTTCCACCCTGAGTGAATTTTTATAGCCAAATTAGAAATCTCTGAAAAGAAAGATTGTGATGGAGGTGCTGATGCAGCGGGAAGAGGCGAATTGCTAAGGGATACTATTTTAATGATGCCAGCTAAAACGCATCATTCCTGAGATTAGCATATCTTCCGCAAAACAGTCAGCAGCTCAAGCTACAGCATTCTGCCAATGGTCAGCAGAAACACGACATAATGTGAGGAGAAACAGGAAAAGGAAATGATTGGGGGGCCATTCAATGGGACTGGGTCAGATTCTTGACCCTCCATTTGGAATCTAAAGAAAATTTATCCTTGTTTTCACTTGTTGAATCTAGTCTGTGTCTCTCTGTGCCCAAACTTCAACCATGGGAATGCCCTAACTTAGCTTCCCAAGCACGTTTTTAAAATGTTCATTTTTATTGTAAACTTATCATCAGCAAATACATACAAACATTTCAAAATCACAAGATCAAGAAAGAAGATTTCACAAGAAATTGTGAAAAAATCTGTTATGTACAGTGTGTTTTTAAGATGCATATGTATATGGACTTTAATAGGGAAGGAACAAAATAATGCTAGGTGTTTCCCATTTTCTATTTTTGTTTACTTCTGTGCATTTAACAACATTTGTGACTTTTTTATTGTGTGTGCGTGAATTGAGAATTACATGTTAACCTTCCTCTCCTCCCTACCCCCAGAGCAGAAGCTCTCCCTTATCACAATTATGTAGAGCCTAGTAAGCAATTCAGCACAGTGGGCACTGCCCATGACAGAGAATGTAAATTGCATTCTGCATCTCAAGTCTGTTACCTCTCTGTCAAGAGGTGGGCCATGCATTTCATATATCTATTGAAGTCCCTATTGTTTGCTACTTTGGATGGGGAGTAGAAGGGAACAGAAAATAGATTCCTGTTAATTCTTTACAACTAGAGAGGTGGGGGTATGGCCTACAGAGGGGAAATATTGCATGCACTTTCAGATGAGGCCATTGTACTCCTGTCATGAAGCAGGAGTCAACTGTAAATGTGTGTAATTTACAAACTAAATATATCAATATAAATTAATGAGAAAAAAATACTGGCTTTTCCTATCTTATCTAGGCTGAAAGTGCAGGGGCTATTCCTAGACTCAGACCCACACTGATTGACTTGGGAGTTTTTAGTTGCTCTATTTTTTTTGATCTTGGCTGTTTTCCTCTTTCTCAGGCAACCAGGTGGCCCCTCATTCTCAAGGGTTCACCAGATGGATGCCAAATTTAAGGCATTACATCCCAGAATTCCTAAACTTAAGAGATCTGATGGTTTCAGCCACAGTTTCTCCAGTAGCAAGAATTACAGGTCTGTGCCATCACACCTGGTCTGATAGTCTGATTTTTGCAGGTAAAGTAATTGAGGATTTAAGAGATGAACTGTCTCCCCTATGGTCTCACTAGCAGAAGTTGACTTCAGGCCTTTGTATGCCAAGTCAAGACCTCTCAGCATGATTTACAGCTTGATTAGATGATATTGGTCCCCATTTTTAAAGATTACCTACTATTTCATATTTGAGCATTCTGTGTCTCCAGCTCTGGTTCCCATTCTGGGTTACTAATGCCTCTTAAGTTTTTCTTTCCGGCCTGATTGCATAAAGGTACTCAGAGCAAAGGTAATATTTCCCCAGAACATATCACAAGACTAAAGGTTTAGAACTGGATGGACCTTAAAAGTTATCTATTCCAATCCCCTCTGGTTTTAAAGATGAATATACTGAGGCCTGATAAGGTTAAATTACTTTGGATGGTAAGATCATAGGTCTAAATCTGGTAAGGAACCTCAGAAGCCACATGATCCAACACCCCCTGGAAAACCAAATGATTTGCCCAAAGTAGTGTCAGAAATGGATCTGAATTGAGAGTCAGTGGCTCTTTCTTTTCACAAGGGTAAAAGGTGACAGAGCAGAGGGTCAGATATGATCCTTTTGCTCCAAATTCAAGTGTCTTTGCACTTTACCATGAGTACTCATACGTGTAGCTTCTGACCAAAAGACTTTGAGTAAGTAAGTTGGAAAGTTGGAAGCATCTCTCCATTTCAAAAAGGCATAGGGGGAATGTAGACATTCTTTCGCTCTTCCATTTTGAAGTGTTTTTCTCACTGCAGACTATAGAGAATGACAATAAACAACATTCTAGCCATGTAATATGCCTGGTACTATAGCTTCAGCCAAGGCTCTTTAACAGAACGAGCAAGTGTTATTGATTTCATAAACATGGAGGTTGCGCCCTTTACCTCTGGGCCAGATCCGTTAGTGAAGGCTGGAAGCTCTGGGGATATGTTGTGATATGTAAACATCAGCTTGTGGTTGGCTGTACCAGGGTACTCTAGAATGTTTCCAAGATGCAAAGGACTGGAAAGAGAGGACAGAAACACCCAAAGCTCATGCTTCTCAAAAGCAGAAAAGTAAGCATTGTTTGTTGGAAAAAAACAGAGGCATCTTCATCAGAAATCGGCAATATGGGGGTGGGAAGGTCAACACTTTAAATCCCTCCCATCCATTAAAAATCAGATGAAGCACTCTTCTGGCCTCTCTATGATGTAGATAATGTCAAAAGTAGCTACTGAGTCTATGCTTCACAAAGAACATGCGGTATTTAGTTATACTTAAATGCAAGAATAAGATCTGACAATGATGAATGGTGAATGTATTTTATCTTTAATGATTTGTATTGGGATTATCCAGGACTTTCCTTTTCAAGAGCAAGGCAAGGTCAATGCATTCCTGATCGTTTTCTTGTTTTTCCATTTTATTGGAAGATAGTTATTCAGATTCTTGTGACTGTTGTTCTTTCACTAGCATACACATACTTAAGTAAGTAATTGTCTGTCTGGGAACAGAGAGAATATAGAGGTCAAAGCAAGGGAACTGTCAAGTCTAATCAGAGATCAGTCCAGAGGGAAAGGGCTCTTCTGTTCAGACAGACTCATAGTTAGGGAAGAGTCTTGTTTTGTCACAGGTGAGAGTATATGGGTGTGGATGATTGCATATGATGTTAAACTTGGTGAATGTTTCAGTTAATTCCTCCCCCCCTTTATTTTTTTTATTATTTGTTAGAATAGAACATAGTGGAGAGAACACTGATCACAGAATCCAGAAGACCTGAGTTCAAATTCCAATTCAGAAACTTAGTAGCTTTGTGACCTTATCAGTCAGTGATTCAATAATTAAACTTTATTAAGTGCTCACCATGTTCCAGGCACTGTTCCCTTGGGATGCTAAGAAAGGCAAGTCCCCTCATTTAACATATGAAGAAACTGAGTCCCAGAGAGGTTCAATGATTTCCTCTTCTTCCCCCTAGTCCCCTACCAAAAGGTTTTATGGTGACTTAGTGATAGAGACCAAGCTAGGACTCAGGCCACCTGCCTTTTTTTTTTTGTCTAATCCTTTATTTATTATACTATCCTGCAATTCTTTATTTTATTTAAAATTAATTAATTAATTTAATTTAAAATTAATTAAATTAATTTAATTATCTTAACTGGATTTCAGTGATGTGACACCTCTCCTCCATATCCCCAAATCAAGCACCATTCATACTGTTCAGAGATTTGGGTGGATTATAGCATAGAGACTCCCCTGGGCCAGAGTGACTGGTCCAAGGTGCAGCTAGTCTGTGACAGATGGGATTGGAATTCAGGTGGTGCTGCCTCCAAGAATGCTTCTCTACCCACTAAGCTTCTCTGTCCCTCTCCATACAACTAATACTGAGAAATACTTGGTTTAAATATCAAATCAAACACACTAGAGCAGGTTACCAATAGGAAAATAGGACCAATCCTAGTTTAGATGAGTGACTAGGAAAGACTAATAAATTGTTTTGCCCTTGAAAGAAAAGTTACTTTCCTATAAGTGAATAAAGCTTTATTTGTTCTCTAGTTGTTAGGTTTATAGAAATTAAAAGTCATGACTATTTGTCTTTTGCCAACATGAATTTAAAAGTGCCTTTAAAAAAAATCTCATTAACATTGTGGGTTTTTTTTTCCTTCCCCTCCCAAGCAGATTCAATACAAAACAGATTACATCCTGTCTGCACCAGTAAAGTGCACATAAATTTTTCACAAACCAATTTATCTTAAAATTTTGTCTTTCCTCATTCTGATTCTGGACACAGAGCTCACCGGGAAAACACTTCAGACTTTTTTTTTCACGTAACATAATTCTGGAGGCAATAGTGTATTATATTTTCATCTGTGAACTTGGAGCTCTCTCAAAAATTCATCTTTAAACATCTTCAGCATGGCATGAAGTTAAGTTGCTCTGCACACACTTAGTGGGAGTATGACTATCCAATTAATTTTTGATGTGGAATAAAAGTCAGAATAGTGATAGGATCCACATTACATTTTCTAAAGGGAATTGAAAGCAGGGCCCAACTCTGAAAAACTGTCTTAACAACTAGGTGTCCAGTCCACGAAGACCACTGCAAGAATTGGTGGAGCTCTCTCTATGGAGATTGGATAAACCTTGAATCACTTTCCCCTTTCCTTCACATTCTCTCTCTAATTTTGCCTGGTTAGGGTTATTATAAAGAGGATATGAGGAATCTTATATTACCTCCTTCTGGGAGCATAACCAGGGATTTCATGGTAGAAATCTAAAAGTATCATAGATTGATCCAAAGGAAAGAATCAGTTCTGAACTCTGTCACTTAGTACATGTGAGACTTCTGAAAAAGGACTGAATTGTTTTGCTCCTTAATTTGAAAAAAACGAAGGTGCTGGATGAGATCATCTCTAAGGACTGTTTAGCTTCATATTATATGAATCATGTTCCATATCAACCCCACAGACCCAAGCAAGGATTAGAGAGCCATGAAACTGAGTGATAGAATGCCCATAGCAACTGAAACCCAAACAAGTGTAGAAGAGGACAGAGAAGAGGTAAGGTTAAACATTGGCTGACTTTTGGATCTGCCAGAGAAATTGCCTTCCACTTTTGGGTAAGAAACTGTACATGAGTTTAAAATGGGTTCAGAATCAGATAATTAAATTTAGAAGTCAGGCAGTCCAATGGGTGAATCATGTCAGTATAATGGGGAAGAAGTTTAAAGGGGGTGCCATTGTTAACAACTGAGGAGTAAAGAGAAAAGTAAGGAATAAACAACAGGTCAAACAATCAGAGTATGTATGGATGCAATAGGTCAAGTGACCTACTGAGGATTCCTAGAAGTCCATTGGTTAAGACAATGAGATTGAGAGCGCTGTCCTGTTTTCAAGGGGCTGATGTCTCTGGACTCTTTTTACCTGCTTCTTAAAGTATTTGAAAACTTGCATGGGTTCTGGTACCAATCTCTCTCCACAACCATAGCAACATTAACCTCATCCAACCCAAATGAATCAATGTAAGTTAAAACACCTTAAGTCTGTGAAGTGTTGAATAAGAATAGTAAGAATATTAAAGAGTATAGCACACTACCAACAATGACTAGGGCATAAGAAATCACATAGGGAATGTTATGCAAAGGGTACACGAATGGAGGAAGGATGGGGTGGTAATATAACAAGAGTGAAGGGCAACCCGTTTTCTCTATTGGTATCTGAGGAATGATACAAACCCTGGAGGAAGACCCCTACTACACTGGGTATATATTCTAAGGAGCAATAAAGAGAAGATAGGGTATGGCCAAGAATCAGACAGGATGCAGAGGCAGGAATGCTTTGGCGTCCATACTACCGGAGAGAAGACCCATATCAATGAGATTATTAATCTGGTAGAGGAGTATTATTAATAAAAAAGGTGATTAGTAGACAATTCAATAGTTCAGGCAATAACATAATAAGGCCAATATACAAAGTCAATATACAAAGTATTTTAGCTGTAGTTGGAATTCCTGACTACTTTAGAGGTGTAACTTTCTTGTGGTTTATTTGCTTTTTCTGCATTTCTCCCATTCTACCTAGAAAACAACACTAGAATCATAGATTTAGGAAGGAAGCTATTAAGTACCAGGCATTGTGCTAAACACTTCAGAAATCTTAACTCATTTGATCCTCACAACCACCTTGGGAAGTGGGTGCTGTTATTATTCACATTTTCCAGTTAAGAAAACTGAGGCATAGGGTAGTTAGGGTGATTTGAATAAGGTAACACTATTATTAAGTGCCTATTATGTGACTATTAAGTCACATTTGAACTCAGTTCTCCCTGACTTCTGGAAAGGACCTTAGAGGTAATTGAGTCCAACCCTTTCACTTTACAGATAAGAAAATTGAGTCTGGGAAAGGTTAAATAACTTGCCCAAGGTCCCCTAGCTAATAATTATCTCAGTTAAGTGTTTGAACTCAGGTTTTTCAGACTCCACCAGTGGACCACTCTAACCACTGTACCACCTCACTTTCTAGAGTGTTCATAGAGGGTGTTTTAAGGTTGCCATACATCATCTCATTTTATCCTTACAATAAATGTGTGCAGTAGATGGTTGAATATTAGTATCACCATTTTAGAAACAGGGAAACTGAGTCTCATAGAAGCTAAGGGACTGGCTTATGGCTGTACAGTTACTAAGTGTCAGAGGAGGGACCTGATGCCCTTAAGTACCACTCTGCCTTAATCACACATACTGAAAAGCAAGACAAGAAAGACATTCCAAAATCCTGGCAGTCCCTATAAACCAAGACTTTTAGGGCAATTGAAGAGGCAGGAGAACATAAAAGAAACTCTGGAAGCCAAGGAGACCTTGATTCTGAAGAACATTTCTGGCCTAGGCAGGAACTCCTTTTGGTCTAGTCAGAGTACCTAGAACTCTTTGCCTTGTGCCTGCCCCCCATTCCCCACCCCTGAAATGGTTGGAATTGGGTAGTATATTAAACAGTTCTCTTTGATTGTATTTTAATTTTGCATGTGTTTGAAGCAATGGAAACTGAATCACTGTCAAGGATAAAGGATTCCAGTAGGGCATGGTGACATGCATGACAGGAATGGAGAATAGGTTGGTAGGAATGTAGAATTTGGTTGGGAGAGGCCTAGGAGTATTCTGGGAAAGGAAATATAATTTTCTTAGACATGGCTTTGGGAGGATCAGAACCTTTCAGTCAAATACATTCAAAGAGCCCGTGCTATATTATCTTCATCCATCCTGCTACCCTTACTCACTGTTTTCCAACTCTGAAATTGTCATCAAATCAATATCACTATTGCTTCTGAAAAGGGCGTGCCAATTACTCCATGCAGCATCTCCGTGACTTCCCAAACTAAAACATTCCTCTGGGCATCTACTCCCCAGTATGGCTTTGCTCTTTTTTCTTAGGGCAAGGGGTGTCTCAGCTTTTAAAACTTGTGTCTCCAGTGCTTAGCAGAAGGCTTGTGCATAGTGAGCAAGCAATAAATGTTCACTCATTCATTTATTCATTCTTCTACATTTCCTGCTAGACTAAGACTCAGTCCCAAAAAGCAGGTGGCATAGAGTGCATTGATAAAGAATTCTGGGTGTACCTGACCAGAAGGTTCTGATCCTTTTATAGAGATGTCTAAGAAAATTACATTTCCCTTCTCTTCCTCCCAACATACTCTCCCAAGCGCATCTGTTATTCTTCATTCTTTCCATGTTTGTCACTGTACTGTACTTCCAGAATCCTCTCTCCTTGATGGTTACCCAGTCTCCATTGCTTCAAACATATGCTAACTTAGCAATCAAAGAGATTGCCAGCCACCTTTCATCATTTCTTTTCTTCCTGCTACAGTATGCTGATACAGAATGTCAATAAGGCTTTTGTCCCAGGTGTTCAATGATTACACAGCTGCCTGCTTGGAAGAAGGAAAAACCCAGGGATCCTGAGAAGGGTATGCTTCCACACTTTTGACAGGATGGTTGAGAGGCTTTATATAGAGTTTGTCTATCAACTCACACATCTATTTGCATAATTGCTGGTGCAGACAACTTCCTGAAACCATTTCTGGACTACTATACTCAATTCTGGGAGCCACATTTCAGGAAAAACACTGGTAAGCTGAAGAGTGTAAAAAGGAGATCATAAAAGATGGTAAATGGCTTTTCAAATTCATATGATGTGAAGAACCAGGTTGAAGGTCCAATGAAAAGAATGATGAATCTTTAGTCCAAGGACCTACATTCAAATCTTAGATCTGCTATTTACTATCTGTGTAAGCATGGACAGTCCACTTAACCTCTCTTGGCCTCAGTTTTCTCATCTGTAAAGTGAGATCAGACAAGATGACCTTTCAAATCTATGATTCAATGTTAAGTTGAATCAACTTTAAGTCTATGATTCTTTTATTTTATAGACTTTAGACATAACATTTCAGAAAAAAAGCCTGGGAGAGACTTCATAGGTGTATTCAAATATTTAAAGAGCTGTGACATGGAAGTGGGCTTAGACATGCTGTTTGACACTAGAGGGTAGGATTAGGAGCAATGGGGAAAGTTACAAACAAGCTTGATGTCTAGGGAAATTGTCATATGTACTTAGAGCTATCCCACTGTGGAATGGGCTGCCTCTAGCAATGATAGGTTCCTCCTCATTTGAAGTATCTAAACAAAGAAGGGATCACAATTTGTGGGGGGTGTTGTAGAGGGTATTCTTCTTCGGACATGTATGGGAATAAGGAGGCCACTGAGGTCCCTTCCAACCCTGAGATTTTGTGAAACCTGAGGCAATTTTCCTATGGGTTCTAGGCTTAAGTAACATTAACCTCCTGGTTAAAACACTGGACTCCAAACAAGTGATCTTACATTAGTAAACCCAACTAAGCCTCGACCACTTACTGTCTAAGCCTAGACAATCACTTAACCTCTGTTTGCTTCAGTTTCCTCATCTGTAAAATGGGGAATAGTCATAATAAGATAAGATAATATTTGTAAAATACTTATCATAGTACCTGGCACATAGTGAGAACTATATAAATTATTATTATTAGGTGTGGCATTTCCTTTTTTAAAAACAAATAGATTTTTAGACCTGGATGGGGCCTTAAACATAGTCTAACCTACACAAACAATGTTTATGACTATTTGGAACACTGATGAATTGTGAACCCCTGAAAAAGATAGAACAAATGACACGTGTCAGGTCCCTTTAAAAAGAGTTGATTCATGATACTAGTCCCACTTGGAAATGACTAAAAGTACTCTGTCACTTGTAAATCATCTCAGTTTGAAAAATTACAGACATAAATCTGAGGGGAGGCATAGGATTGATGTCTTTCCTATTGATTAGAAAATGACTTGAAAATACTCAAGAACCATTTTCAAATAAACATTTCCTTGGTGCTTTCAAATTACATTTTCACCTTCTCTCTGTGGCAATAGTGGCAAGAAATTAGTAGTGGATGCCAAGTCAGACAAGATAACTCTAATCATTTTCACTGCAGTAATTCCTTAATATCTGTCCTAGTAAAGATCATTTTATTTGCTGATGCATTTTTTGCCTTATTTTATGGCAGCCTGGAAGCATCAAAGTGACCTACTCCTACCCCACCCCCACTCAATTTACATTGACCCCAGGGTGGATTTTCTTAAATCCTAAAGAGTGTTTTGGAATCCATGGAAAACTCCACAAATTGAGAAAGAATTTATGCTTTTTCTTTACTCCTATCCAGTAAGATCCCAAAGAGTGTCATCATGGACTTGTTCTTAGAACTTTCCAAATTAATTAAAAGAACAAACAAGCTGGGGTAACCTGGGACCTCATTGGGTTAATATGACATTAGAGGAATCTAAGAAAATTTTTCAATGGAATGAATGCCATATTCTTTTAACTCTTCTATTTTTTGTTTTAATTTTTTATCTTCAAGCATTTGAATGGTCATTTCTGTTTGGCCCTAGAGGCAGTTAGGTGGTACAATGGTTAGAGCACTGGACTTGGAGTCGGGAAGACTTGAATTCAAATCTCACCTTTAATACAAGTCTGGGTAAGTCACTTGATCTCTGTCTTAATTTCCTCATTGTCAAATGGGGATCATAATAGCATCTCTCTCCTAGGGTTGTAATGAAGATGAAATTAGATTGTTTGTAAAGTACTTTGCAAAATATAGTCACATATAAATGCCAGTTATCATTTTATTACCACCACCATCATCATCAACAACAATTACCAGGAGTAATGGCAGGAGATGGAAAGAGGTCAACAGGAACAACTTCCTATAATGAGAATTAGCCACAAGGAAGAAAGGAATACTTTGATAGGGACTAGGACCTGATTTTTCCCCTCCCCAACATCAGAGAACACATATATTGGAGGTCTTCAAGCAATGACCATATGACTACATGTAATAGAAGGCATTCTTTTTCGAGACAAGGTCAGAGTGAAATGGCTACTGAGGTCCCTTCCAATGCTAAAGTTATGTGATTCTAAGATATCTTAAAATTATCTCAAACTCATCTTGTCAAGGTTTGTCTGTTTCCTGACCTAGAGTTTCAAGGTGAATCTCCTTCAATAGATCAGATGTTAATAAACCAGCTAAAGAAGCATTTTAAAACCATAAGGGTCCTCTGTCTTACTTATTCTTCCCCTTCCCACCCCTACCGCCTAGATCTGGTGGCTTACGAGTGGGGGCCTGGAGGCAAAAGGTCCAAAGAGGTAAACATTACCAGTCTGTCTTTTCTTGTAGTGTATTTACTGAACTATGCCTGCCATCCCCCACTTACTGAATGTGCCTGTCCCCCCAGTTACTGAACTGTGCGTGTCCCCCAGTTACTCAATCAAACCTTTCAGTTTTGCTCTGGAGGGTGACCACAATGACTTCCATCATTTGACCATAGCCTAATGTAGGGACTGAGTCTGCTTGACTTTTTCGGTTTCTGAAGAAGGGAGTCTTATAGGTTATTGGTTCCCAGAGTTTCTGAGAATGAGGATCATTTGTTCAGCAACAAAAAATGTTGTTGACTCTACATGACAGCACTAATAGTATTAAAGAGAATACATGAAGACAAAAATCCACTATGAAGTTAGATGTATGATTCAGTAATGTTTTTAAATGAATATATATTTCTTAACCAAACAGACATTTGAAAAAGAGCAGACCATATGTGTGTGAAGCATTATGTATTTAGCCTATAAAAGATACTTAAGGTGGGGGGAGGGAGGGAAGGGAAATTTCAAACTCAGGGAACTATGGAATTGAATCCTGTAAAATAAACAAACAAATTAATAAAAAAATAAAAATAAAAAAGGTACTTAGACACATTAAGGGATCTGTGATCACAGAAATTCCCCAAATGATGCTGCTCACGAACCACTGACATCTACATATCCTGGAGGCTCTTGGCCAAATCTTCCATATGTCTGTCATAATACACACTGGGGCCTTTCTAATTCACTCCTAACATCACAAGGATAAGAGTCAGGCACTGGGGCTCTTCCCCTGTCATCCTCAAACTGGTTATGTGCCTACCTTGGCTCTCTTTTCCTACTACACATTTCCCTGATAATATCTTTTTTCTCTTGTTCTTATTTAAAGTTCCCCATTGCTCAGCTAATCTGGCCAGCTCATACTCACTATATGCCTTTCAACTGCCCTCTCTGTGATTTTCATTTACAGTTCTTTAGAAATTGTTATATTGCATATCTTTGCCATACAGTAACGCTGATTGAATGCTTGCATTTTTGAAGAGTACTTTGTTTCCAGGAGAAATCTGTGGTCATTAAAAGAGCTTTGCAATTCCCTAGGAGGTGTGTCTACTTATTAATTCTATTGAGTCACACTGAATATTTTGTTGATGTTACCGAAAAAAAAAAAAACACAACCCAGTTCTTTGTACATATATAAAATTCATTTTTGCTAACTCTATCAAACTTCAAGGATAATAAAGCCAGAGATTTAGAGGTCACCTAGTCAAACCCTATGATTTTACAGATTTGAAAACTCAGGCCCAAAGAGATAAAGTGATTTCCCCAAGATTAGTAGCTGATTTTGATTAGAGGTGTAGTGAATTGTCCGTGATTACTAGGCAGCTGGCAGCTAGGTGGCACAGTAGATAGAGTGCCTCCTGGAATCAAGAAGACTCCTCTTCCTGAGCTCAAATCTGGCCTCAGACACTTAGTAGCTGTGTGACCCTGGACAAGTCACTTTACCCTGTTTGCCTCAGTTTCCTCATCTGTAAAATAAGTTGGAGAAGGAAATGGCAAATCACTCTAGTATCTTTGCTGAGAAAACTCTAGGTAGGTCAGTAGATAAAGTGCAAGACCTTGAGTCAGAAATAACTGAATTCAAATCTTGTTCAGATACTTGCTAACTGTGTGATCTTGGGCAAGGCACGTAAATCTCTCTGTGCCTCAGTTTCCTTATCTGTAAAAAAGGGACTGCACTTGACTATACCCCACCCCCAGGTAACCTCTAGCTTCAAATCTATGATCCTATAAATGGTCTCCCCTTCTTCAGGGGTGGGAAAACTGTATCCAGGAAGCCATATGTGGCCTTCTAGGTCCTCATGTGTGGCCTTTTGACTGTGTGCAAATTTTACAGAGCAAATCCTTTTATTAAGGACCCAAACTCCACAGAACAAATTTGTTTTCAGTTTGAATTTGTTTGGATTCAGTCAAAGGGCCACACTTGAGGATCTGGAGGCCACTTGAGGCCACTTGTGGCCTCAAGGTCACAGATTCCTCACTCCTGGTTTAAGCAGAGATAGCTAGGTATCACAATGAGATAAAGCTAAACCTGGAGTCAGGAAGATGGGAGTTCAAATCTAACCTTTGACACTTACTAGTTGTGTGGTCTTAGATAAGTCACTTAACCTCTGACTTCCTTGGCTTCCTCAAATGTAGAACAGGGGGGCGGCTAGGTGGCACAGTGAGTAAGAGCGTCGGCCTCAGAGTTGGGATGACCCGAGATCAGATCCGGCCTCAGAAAATGAGCACCCACACATAAATAATGACTAGCCGTGTAACCTTGAGCAAGTTACTTAACCCCAATTGCTTTAAAAAAAAATGTAGAACAGGGACGACAATGATAATACCTACTTCCCATGGTTCTTCTGAGGACCAAACAAGATATCTGTAAGGTGCTTAATAAATGCTTGTTTCTTTCCAGTGCAAACTTAAGACAGTTATGGAGAAGATATTAAAATGCAGATTCAACTTAAAAGCATGTTGTAAATATTTCCTTTCCTCTCCCTTTCAGCTGGTCGTTAAATATTTAGCATCCTACCTTTGCATCCCCTTCTGCATCTCCTGGGTTTTCCTTGTTGTTCCATAGAAGGCTCACTGTTTCTCGTATCACTCATCTTCCCTTCTATCCAGTGTTTCAGGACTGAAGATAGGACGAATTTTCCTTGCTACCCTCCTTGTCAGTGGCTAATAGATTAAGTACATTGAGGGAGTATTTAACTCCAGCAAATAACACTGACGCTGGCATTAAACATTCTGGAACTCCAGGGCACCTCTTCTGTGTGATTGGGACTCTTTCACCTAGCAGCAATGTCATTGCTGAGACAGCTGTCTCCTTGTTATCATTTCCTAAGATCCCAACAGACTTCCCAGAGCTACCCTGGAATCCTAACCACCCCCATAAACAGCTGCAGCCCAAGGTGGAGGCCGCAAGCATCTTGGAGTTAGAAAAAACAAACATGAATAAAGGAAATACATGTCCCTTTGTGAACTCGATTCTGAAGCCCTTCAAAGCAACATGAGTCAATCTCCAATCAGCTTTCTGGAACACACTCAGCATCGTCCTTCATGTGGCAAAGCATGCTTGGAAATACTGAGAGCCAAGAGGGTGAGGTCCCTGGCTAACCAACTAGGCATGATGGTCTCCTTGCTATGCACCCAGTCCCAAATAGCATCTCAAGAGGGTCTGATGGACTGTCCTTGGACCAGGGGCACTCAGGTTCACTGATTTCCATAAGGCTAGGAGGGGGTGAGAGGGAGCGATTCATCTGCCTTTTTGTTGTGAGCTATCATTCTATATCCTTCCTCAGAGATAACCTTAAATTTTCAAAATAAACACGCAAATAAAAGCCACGTCTATCCCTTGCCCTGCATTCGTTTAAACACTAGGAATAGAAATGTGAATCTGACTCAATTTATTTCAACCAAACAAAACAAACAGTTACACAGACCTGGAATCTTCTCCCTTTTCATCTTGCCTCTTGGCTTCTCTGGCTTCCTATAAGTCTCAGCTAAAGTCTCCCCTTTTGCAAGAGGCCATTTCTGGCCATCTGCTAATTATTAGTAACTTTCACTGAGATTCTTTCTGTTCAGTCGTGTCCAACTCTCCATGACCCCATTTGGTGTTTTCTTGGCAGAGATACTGGAGTGGTTTTGCCATTTCCATCTCCAGCTCATTTTACAGATGAGGGAACTGAGGCAAACAAGGTCATATGACTTGCCCAGAATTATATGGCTAATAAGTATCTGAGGCCAGATTTTAACTCAGGAGGGTGGATCTTCCTGACTCCCAGCCCAGTGCTTTGTGCGCTATGGTGCCACCAGCTGAGATAACCTCCCATCTAAATTATATATATATATATATATATATATACATATATATATATATATATATATATATATATATATATATATATATATATGTTGTTCTCCAATAGTTATTTGCCTGCTGTCTCCCCCATTAGATCAAGCTCCTTGACAGCAGGGACTGTGTTGCTTTTCTTTCTTCCCCAGTTCTTAGTACAGTACCTGGAACAGAGCAAGGACTTGTAGACACAACTTGACTTATCCAACACCTCTGTGTGTGTGTGTGTGTGTGTGTGTGTGTGTGTGTGTGTGTGTGCATGTGTGTGAGACACAATGTCAGGTTCCAGAGATACAAGTTTCTATTCTTTTAGGCATGGTGTTAGTAAATGTTTTTTAACTGGTTCTCTGAAAAAAAATAGTAAGAATGACATACTTTTAAATTTAATTTATATTAAATTGCATTACTATTTTCTTCATCATTTTCTCTAGTCTAGACAACTAGACAATCAACAAAACAATAAATTAAGCTCTAATTTGCAGTGTTTTCTTATTTTCAAGGTATATAAATGCTCATATTGAACATTTAACAATGGGTTCTCATGAGTCTTTTTGAGCTAGTCCAAATCCTCCCTCCTTCCCCATGAGAGTGATATTAAGGGGAGGGAATCAAATAGAGAAATAAATGCAAAGTAATTTGTAGAGGAGTTCCAATGATTAGATCAAGTAAGGCCTCCTACAGGATTTGATACTTGAATTGAGCCTTGAAGGTAGTTAAGAGATTTCAGGGGGTAGAAGTCAGTTAGTCAGTCAACTTACATTTACTTTGTGCCAGGAACAGTACCAAGTGCTGGAGACATAAAGGAAGCAAAAAAGAACCCCCATTCTCAAGATATGAAGAAGAGCATTTGTACTAAGACATGGAGATGCTCAAAAGGCATGAAAATGGGAGAAAGACTGCCACATGGAGGGGGAAAGAAGATGGAACAGTTTGACTATTATGTAGAACTCAAGACAAGGGGAATATAAGATCAGTCTGGAAAGATAGATTGCACCCAGACTTCGAAAGGCTTTAAATGTCAAACAGAAGACAATGAGGAACCAATGGAGCTTCCAGATAACTTTCCATTATGAAGCACTTAGATATACAAAGCATAGGAGTAGGTAATCAAGAGCATAACAGTAATTGACCAGAAAAAAAATTACAGATGGAATTGAGGTACATGTAACTGGCTCTTCATGAGAGTAGATGATAAGTTTCCTAATCAAAGTCATCTTCTATTATTCTTTTTAAAAATTATCTATCTGTATGCAGAGATGATATATGTAAGTATGCATGTATTTCACAGCTATTTACTAATATACTCCCCATATTGAGCAGTCCCTTGTAACAGTGACAACATTGAGACCATAGAGGAAGCTTTTTCTATCTGTAGTCCCTTCTTCGCTCTCCCCCCTCACAGAGAGATTGGACATACATTTTGTTATCTCCGTTTCCATCTTACTTTACTCTTTATCACAGACATTCTATCTGAATCAGCCTCTTTTCCCTTCTGTCCTGCTGCCACTGCTGATGCATTGCTATCTCCTTGTCTTTACTCTCACTGTCTCCTCTGCACCCCCAAACTGAAATCTCCCCCCACCCACTCTCCTTACCCATTCTTGAAAGTCCAGCTTTAGTCTTAGTCCTATTTATTGTCCTTCTTCCCCAGTTCCCATGTCACTTTCCATTTGGACTACAGGGTTGAGCATTTAATCCCAGGCTTATTGGTTGTTTGATGTTAATTCACTCTTGAAACATTTATTAATTATCTATTATGATCTATGTTAGGTGTTAAGGATGAAAAGAGAGAAAATCACAGCCTCTGCCTTCAAAGAGCTTATAATAGACTGTGAATACAAATTACCTCATAATACCAATTGGAATTACAATAAGGAAGGAATCAGGCTTTTAGCAAGCACCTACTATGTGCTTGTCACTATGTTAAATGCTTAATAAATGACTCATTTGATCCTTACTACAGCCCTGGAGGTAGGTGTTGTCATCTCCATTTTAAAGATGAAGAAGCTGAAGCAGAGGTTAAGTGACTTACCCAGGATCACACAGCTGGCTAATAAGTTTCTGAAGACACATTTAAACCCAGGTCTTCTCCACCTCACTGCCAGCAATAAGCTTCACCAGGCTCTAAACCCCTTGTAAATAGAGACTGCTTAATTTTTGTCTTCTCATCTCTGATGCCCAGTATGTCTGCTTGGTTTTGTACTGGGTACCCACTGGTCCTCCACACTTGCTTCTGTTCATTATCTACCTCATTACACTGTGAGACCCATGATGGCAGGGACAGTCCTTTTTTCCTATTTACATCTCTCACAGTACTTGGCATACAGTAGGTATTTAATAAATGTTTAATGAATTGAATTGATTATAAAAAGTATACATTCTATTTTTTTCTATTATTCCCATCTTGTCTAATATGCCCAGACACAGAGGGAGCCACAATAATGATTTGGGTGATGCCAATATTGTTGATAAAATTCATTAACATTTATTATTTAATAATTCTATATTGTATAGTATATGACTAATAAAATATTAATGAATAATTTATATTTGTTATTTTTTCATCTCTAGCTTATTTTCATTATACATATCCTAGCAAATATTAAAATATTCCCTTATTTCATCAAATCACTCAATAATCACTCATTCAAACCATATACCAAATAATACGTTTTGATATGGAAATGGAATCTTTTAAATTTAAATAATCTTTTCTTTTTTTAAAAGAAACTGTGTAGGAAAAAAAAAACATTATGGTATCCTATTAGAAATGCTATAGAGAATATTCCTCCATTGGGCAGAAGACTGGAATGGTATAATTGAGTTAGAGGAACTGAATTTAAAGCCTTCCTCAAATACTCCCTGTAACCTCAATGTGTGGTTTCAGTTTCTTCAACTCTAAAATGAAACAGGATTGGACTTGATGGCCTTTCAGGCCTCTCCTACTTCTAGAGGTTAAATCCCATAATTTCCTGTAATGATAAGCTTCTGAGAACTGCCTAAAGGTCAGTGTAAAATTTTGACCCTCACATTGAAGGGCTTTCCTAAAAACAAAACAAAAAAACCCAAGATAAACAAACAAACAAAAACAACAAAAAGGCAAAACCATGAACATATTGAGTTAAAATGTTTTGTTACCCAATAGCAATAAGTCAAGAGAGATTAGTATGTCTACTCAGAATGATCACTTTTACACCATCCTTTTCTGCTTAGCTGAGGTCAGTAGGCTATGACCCAGGTAATTTTAAATGGGAGGAGGGAGGTAGAATCTGCTGAAATCATAAACACTCTCTAGTCAAAGGGGAGCAGCAGACAGGAGAGGGTCGAGGAGAACCAGAAGGCCCTGTCTACTTTACAATTTTGCCTAAGGCTGACTAAATCCCTAGAGATAATCATACAACATATTATCCTTTGTCTGGTTCAGTTCTCACAGGGGAATTAGAAAATGAAATATCCATTCTGGTCTCAAATAACATACTTTTCAAGATCCGAAAATCCCAGTACATTAAATAGCAAAAGCCTAAATACAGGACGAGTTAAGGAACAGTCATGGTTTCTACATAATAACAGGCTGCAAATGAGTATATAGCCCACTTGCATGTAACCAATCATTTCATTTTACCTCCAGAAGCAGCCTGAAGTAGTAGTTAGTGTTGGCCTAGATTAAGAAAGTCTGTCTACCTCTGACACTTATTAGCTATTCAGTCATGGGCAAGTCACTTAATTTATATATATATTTTTTCAGTTATCTTAAAATCATAGCTTTAAAGTTGGAAGGAACAGTGGTGCCTTTCTTCCCAGGAGGGAATACCGTCTTTTGTCCTCACAAAAATGAAGTAAGTTCTATTATTATCCCCATTTCACAGATGGCATAGCTGAGATGGAGAGATATTAAATGATTTATCCACATCCAATAAGTGGTTATCTAGTCTCTTCTCCAAGACTTCCAATGAGGAGTACTATTCACTTCCTAAGGCAGCCCCTGATGTTTCTAACTTTGGGACAGCTTAAATTTTTGGGAGGGTTTTCTTGCCATCAAACCTAAATCTGTCCCTTTGCAGCTTCCAACAATTGCTCCTGGATCTATCCTTTGTTGTCAAAATGTCAAAATTCATTTTCTACAGGACAGTCCTTGAAATATTATGAAAACTCACAGGCATAAATATAAAGAAATATAAGTATAAAGCCTTCCTAACTTGTAGCTCTCAGAATTGAACACAATACTTGAGATATAATTTGACCAGAGTCCTCTTCTTAGCTCCTAGGACTTAGAATAACTACGTAGGATTCACCTACTAAATCATAGAGTGGTTTGTGAGGTGGTAGACAGAGTTTCTACACAAAGAGTTCCATATGCTGAAAGGAATCACACAGTATTAATCTTTAGGTATGGAATTCATAAGTTGACTTTGATGGTAAGAGCTGAATTAAAAAAAAAGTGGACTCAGTTTCCTCATCAATGAAGGGGTTGGATTAGATGACCATTAGGCTTCCTTCAGGTTGTAAATCTATAGTGGTAGGATCCTACTGCCTTATGGTACAGGTGGGTAGGGTGGCTAAAATTTAAATAAGAAGATATGGGTTCAGATCCCAGCTTTGCCACTTACTACCTGTAAGACCTTAAGCTTGGAGAAGGACAGTGCATTGAATAGAGTGCTGGACTTGGAATCAGGTTCAAATGTTATCTTAGACACTTTGAGTTGTGTCATCTTGGGTCAGTCACTAACTTTTCTGGGCTCCAATTTCCTAATACGAAAAATGAGAGTTTTGTACTCAATGATCCCTCTCATTTAGCCCTGTTATAAAATGAAAGCCTTGGACAAGATGACTTCTGAGGACACTTTCAGCAAAAAGTCAATAATCCTATGACTTTTGTTGCTTAGCTTCTGCCTGCAAGTTCATTCCCACTCTTCCAGTAGAAGTGCTCTAGAGCTCTAGGGGCACCCCCTACAGTACTAGTCCTTTTCTTCCCGACTTTCTGAGAGCCTGTCATTGAGGAATAAAGAAACTCAACACAAGCCACACATGCCATTGTAAGTTAGATGACTATTCTAAGCCATGTGTTTCAATCACTCTCAAAGGGAAAGAAAGAAGGAAAAATAAGATTCTTCCTGACATCCAAGCTTTGTATCAGCTCCTTCCCGGCACAACAGTTTCAGTGGCAAGGGCACAGCTGTCAGCAGGAACAGAATAAAATCTACCAAGAGCCAACAGTGACCAAGTGGCATCATGGGGGTCTGCAATGGATAGCTTAAGAAACTATTATTTACTGATCTACCACTGCCACCATAACAGTTGCAAAGATCAATTCTCCAATTTTCTCCTCTTCCGAACTGCCCCCGGGCTTTGCCTAATAAAGCAATGATTGAAGGCAATGGATGACTAAGGTGGAAGGGAGGAATCTGAGGAGTTTCTTTTATTATTATTATTTTTTTCCCTTATCAGATAATCACTAGGTTCTTTCCTTCTTGGGAGCTTGTCTATATTTTTAAGACAATTTCTTAAATGCTCAGAGCTGTAATTAATCAGCAAGGTGTGAGGAATCTTAACGTAAATATTGGGGAATGAAATCTGCCTCCTCTCTTCATTAGCTCCAGTGGCTTAGGTGACTGCAGGTGCACTTTAATGAATTACAGGATGAGTAAAACACAATTAAAAGCAGCTGCACATGTTTACAAAATGGTAGCAGGGAATTATAGGTATAGGTAGCATCCGTAATTGATGATTTTCCTACTTACTGGAATAAGGAATCAAGTCATGCAGATGATTACTATATTTGCCTCTTAGCACTGGAGACTTCACTTCATTTTGTATGCAGCATCACAAATGAAACAAATTACGGGCTTTCAGGCTAAGATCAGCCTAAAAGCAAATGAGCAGAGCAACCCAACCCCAAGGCTTGGCATTCCTAGCACCTATTTCATTCTCAACATAAGAGCATGATTGGTTCCAATCAACGTCACTAAGAAAATTCTGAAAAATCTCACAGTGGCCATGTGGTTGAATAGTTTGAAGACCAGCAATGTGGTTGGGAAGATGTGGGTTCATAACCTCTTTGACATAGAATGGTTGTGTGGCCAGGGGCAAGTCCTTTCACTGATTTATGCACCAGGCAACTTTCTGGGACAATATAAAATGTATCACAGTAGATAACCTCTATCAATGGAGGGTCCCCATATTAGTAAAATCACAGTTTTTGCATAGGAGACAGAATATATTGAACTAGGAACATGTTTTAAGAAAGGATTTCTATTGGGAATTCTAATGGGATCATCAATCTAGAGATATAAGGGTTCCATCTAGTCCAACCCTTTCTCTTCACACATAATGTAACTTTAGGCCCAGGGAGGATGAGTGATTTGCTCAAGGTAACACAGATAATAAGACTCAGAGATGGAATTTGAACATAGGTCTTTGGATCCCAGAACCAGCACTCTTGCCATATTGTGTTCTGAATACCATTTAAATGAAATGGGAAGAAAAAAGAAATTATCAGCCACTTACTATGTACTAAGCACTGTGCTAAATCCTGGGAATACAAATGAAAAAGCAAGACAGTCCTTGATCTCAAGAAATTCAAATCCTAATTGGGTGAGACAACAGAAAAAGCTGTAGTTTCATGGAAGGTAGGAAGGTCAGGTGTTACTCTGGCTCTGACAAATGGTATAGCAAGGCAATTGGCAAGGCAACAAGAACTTTACAGAGAAATGGCAAAGCTGGTGGTACGCAAGCAGTCCAGGAAAGTACATAGCAGCATGGCACTCTGGGTTAAATCCAACAGAGGTAGAAGAGGAGGGAAGATGAGAAACCAGATGAGAGTGGGCATCCAGTACCTGGTAGAAAATGGGCAGTAATCATGGTTTGGATTTTTCACAAACTATCCTTGGAATTGAATGAGTTAAATCATAAAAAAAATTGTCTGGGTACCATGGGATGACTTTTCCAGTGAAGTTATAATGATATCCTTTAATGTCTACTTATAGAAAGAAGACTAACTGGAGCCAAAAACAGATGCATAGTCACTTCTTGGTAAGAAGGGAGAAGTGCTTTCAAAATTAGCCATGATTGAGGATAACAGAGCAGGAGAAAGAGAGACAGGCCAAGTCCCAGAACAATTACTCTGAAATACAATAAGAGTGTTCTACCACGTAGTAATTGGAAAATCAAGTGGGAAATCAATGAGTTATTTAGTCCCTCCCCCAGGATAGTATCATGGAGGGGTGGGAGGGGAATGTGTCCTTCACAGTTGTGGGGACTACAGATTCAGCTGTCAGAGCTCCCAGCTAGACCAACAGTGCCAGGTTCCCTAGAGGACATTACTGGAAAAATGACCAAACAAACAAGAAAAGGGCTATTATGTGGCCAGGGACGCCCAAGGCACAAATTCAAGACAGTGACTCTACAAGCAAAGACTTAGTGAAAAACACAGGTTATATACATAATAAATTAACAAGCTCTGAATTCCTAAAGAAATTCCTAAGTTTTATTCTGAAATAAAAGAAACAAAAATTTAGAAATGAGTTTCAAAATGATACTATGAATAGTAGTATAAATGAAATGTGAGCTTCAGAACAAATGATTGGAAAAGAAATGAGACCTATGGACAAGAGACAAGTTAGAAAGTTAGCACAAGAGAAAGCTATAGTGGTTAACCATAATAACTAGCATTTATATAGAATTTTAGAAATATCATGTCCTCTGATACTCATAACAAACCTTAGAAGTAAGTGATGTCATCATTTTATAGTTAGGGAAACTGAGGCAATCAGAGGTTAAATGACTGGGCCAGGGTCACAGAGTTGGTAAGAGTCTGAGACTAGACATGAACTCAGGTGTTCCTGACTTCAGCTCCAGGGCTTTATCCACCGTACCAACTGCTGTTTGGTGGAAAAGGCTCTGGATTTGGGGTCAGAGGGTATGAGCCTGAATCCCAGGTAGTTTTGTGACCTTTATGCAACTGACTTTATCTCTCTTCTCTTCATCCAGAAGTGCTAGCTTTCAAACTACACTATGAAGCAGAGATCATCAAATGTTTTTGGAACTGCTTAAAAATGGGAAAAAAATGGACCAATGGGGCAGTTTAGGATTGCAGGATCCAGAAGCAAAGGAACACAGTAGGACAATGTGGACCCTGAAGATGCACAACCATGAAGATGAGGGCTCACTGTTTGGCAAAAGTCTCCTGGGAATACTGGAAAAGAGTGTGGCAAAAGGAAGCCTAGAACATCATTGCACAACACACATCACAACAAGATATAACTGGACATATCAGAAAGTATAAAAGGTCACATCCTAAACAAATTAAAGGAGCAAGGCAGGAGATACCTTTTATAACTATGAGTAGCAGAAGAGGTCTTGACCAAAAAATGAAGAGAGGCGATCACAAGAGACAAAATCAATAATACTGACTGAATAAAACCAAGAAGGTTTCACACAAGCAAAATGAGAAGGGGCAGCTGGGTGGTCAAGTGGATAGAGCATAGGTCCCAGAGTCAGGGAGACCTGAATTCAAATCCAGTCTCAGACACTTATTAGTTGTATAACGCTGGGAAAGTCACTTAAGCCTGTTTGCCTCATCTGTAAAATGAACTGGAGAAGGAAATGGCAAACCACTCTAGTATCTTTGCCAAGAAAATACAAAGGGGGTCACCAAGAGCCAGACATAACTGACAAGACTGAACAACAAAATAAGAAGGGAAACCACCGGGCAATAACATTTGCAGCCAATTTCTCTGATAAGGATCTAATAAACATGTACCTATTTAGGAATAAGCCCCACATACAAGTATGTATATGGAGCTGCTTCAGCTATTTAAGAAAACAAACCATTTCTTACTAGATAAAAGGATATGAAGTGTTTTCAAAGGAAGAGAAGTACTAATAGCCATAGAAAAGCGTTCGAAATACTGATAAAAATGCAACTTTAAAAACTCAGAGGTTTCACCTTCAACACTTCTGATTGTCAAAAATGGCTGTGGCAGTTATTGGCTGGGGGGATGCCTCTGTGAGGAGGGATACCTTAATGCCACTTTGGTTGAGCTGTTGATAGATTCAGTTATTCCAGAAAGTAATTTAGACCTCCCCCCCAAAAAAGTCACCAACTTGTGACACATATCCTTTAATCTACCAATACTGCTACTAAGCAATCCAAAGAGATCCAAATATGAATTTATGTGGACAAAAATACTCAAAATAACAGTTTTTATTGTAGCAGAGACATGGAAAGGATGATAGTGATTGAAATGTAGAGAGACAGAGACAGACAGAAATAAAAGAACAGAGAGAGACAGAAAGAGACAGAATAGATACAGAGGCAGAGAGAGACAGAGAAGATAGAGGCAAAGAGAGAAAGATGGGAGAGAGAGAGAGAGAGAGAGAGAGAGAGAGAGAGAGAGAGAGAGAGAGAGAGAGAAAGAGAGACAGAGAGAGAGACAGAGAGACAGAGAGAGAGATAGAGAGACAGAGAGACAAGAGAGAGAGACAGAGAGACAAGAGAGAGAGACAGAGAGACAGAGAGACAGAGAGAGGCAGAGACAAGAAGCCAGAGCAACACTGGTAGTTAGCATCAGAGTTAAATTTGAACTCAGTTCTTCTGATGACCAAGCCAGGGCACTTTCTACCTCACTTAGTGTAGAAAGGACTGGCTGCTGCATGTGCCTCAATCTGTCAGTACAGCATGTACAGCAGATGACCAGCAAGGGAAACGCTTCCTGGAATTAATTTATCAAACAGCAAAATCATTAAAAAAAATCCTTCCAAGAATTTTTCACACTTCCTCAGACATTTTGGTTTTAACAAATGGTTGGTTCTGGTATGTAAGAGCACAGAATGTTATTTTCTGGAACCCTCAAGTTTGATTTTTCTTCTTCTTCTTTTGAAAGTATGTTTCTGCCAAATCATCTCTAAAAAGTAAAATTAAAAAAAATCTTTGAAAAAAAGAATCCTCCAGGCTCCTTGCAGATATAAAGAGCATGGCACATTTTAGCTGATGGCATTGAGTGTCAGCCATGCTCATTAGTATAGGCCCACAGGTCCAGGGCCAGAAAGTAATTAGGTCAGGATGTTTAAAAAAAGAGAGACAGACCTAGCATCTCAGAGGCTGGAAGAGATCTTAAGGGATTATGTAACCCTACCCTCTTCCTTCAGCAAGGGTTTCCTTCTTCTTGGCCCTCCCCAGATGCCATCATTCCTACCCAATGACCACACACACAGACACACACACACCACAAACTTACATAAACTTACATATACATTCACACACATACACACATCAACTATAAACACACACACACACACAGATACATACACACACTATTAACCCTCTCAGAACTGAATTTGCCTTGTTTCTAAATCTCATCACATGAGAGTTTGCCCAGATAATCCATGAATACCTAGTAAATTAAAGATAATCTAACCTAACTTTTCTTTCTGTCCTTATCAACATGGAAAAGCAGCTGGTTATCACCCTCTGCTTCCTGTTCTTAAATGCGATCCTGGCAGAAGATTGCCTCTGAGTTCCAGCCAAATTGGTTCGTTTGCTGTACCTTACGTACGTTACTCCCTGTATGTTCTATTCCATACATTCCACTGCAGTGCTGGCTCCGCCATATCCTATATTCCTATTGGCGGTCTAGCCAACACTGCTATGTCACTATATGGAAGCTTTTATCCGCTCCCCACAGAACATGGCTGACTCTTCAATCCATCCCAACGCAATTCCTCTGCTTCCACTTAGCTCATGCTCTAGACTGATTAAGTCAATAGAGATCTGGCCCTTGCTTACAATTAGCTTGTTTGATTGTTCCAGTGGAGAACTCAGTCAAAGAGGTATTCCAACAGGACAAAGGCATCAGGATTTAGGGTAGCTTGTTATTTTAAGTGAAGTAGGGGTGCTTCATTGATTGATTCAATTGACATCCACCCCAAAATTTCTGAATTTAATCAGTTCTCATAAAATCTGGGGAGGGAAAGTCTAAGACAATCACAAAAGGCAATACCACAGAGTCCCAGGTCAGCTAGCTGGCTAGTCTTTGAAAATAAGTATTGTAAATAGTATGTGCATATATGCACATACATATTATACTATACATACATGTATGCATGCATGACACACCCCTATAAGTACACATGGACATACTATTTGCTTCACGTATATTTCAAAATACATAGATGAAAATTCATATGGACACAATATACATAATATATATATGCACATACACGAACATACATATATACATGTGTGTGGATACATACTATAACAAATATACTTGTATATGTGTATATATTTATAACCTTTTGTTTTGTGAACATACATACACATGCATTAAATGTATGTGGGTATACACACGTGCATACTTTAAGTGAACATGTACACACAGACACAAATGCATATATCTATGCATATATATAAGGATAGATATCTATCTATCTATCTATATGCATATCTATCTATCTATATCTATCTATCTATATATATATATACAAACAGACACATACATACATATCTATCTTTAATCTATTTGAAAAAATGAAACTCCCCTGGAATTAGTAAACTGAGATATGAAGGAATACTAAGGAGCCCTTGGAGCTGGCCTGGCCACTGTTCATGTTGCTGCTCTGGCTGTGTGATTTTGTAGTGCCCTCAATGGGCCCACCGCCACAGGCATGAGATCACCCGTGCTTTACCAATGACTGCTTGAGTCCAGCCTAGAGCAGTGGGAGGCTTTACCCACTTCCCTCATGTTCTAATTGATCACACACAAATCTGTCACCACAGATGGTTGGGCAGGTTACAGTTGGGCCTGAAGTCTAGAGAAAGGAAACCAAACTTCTCACCACAGCAAACAAAAAGGAGTCACTTCAGCCCTGTTTCCTAAGCTGTCAGGGTGCCATGGAAACTCAAGTTTAAATTGGCCACAAGGACTCTATCGGCCAACCTCAACCAAAAACAAACGATACCCCTGTATTTTTTTTTCTCCATTATGGTGGAAGACCAAGTAGGATGCAGCTTTCTGGAATACCATCTGTTTTTCCCCCTGAGTTCACATTGATTTTCTCTATCAGTCAAGAAGTAGCTGGGTATGGCAGAGTGTGTACATGCAGGTTCAACTCTTATCCATGACTTAGTTAAGTTCTAGACATTATATAAGCACCAGAGATATAAAGCAAAACAAAAAGGAAATGAAAAATTGCTGAGAGGGCTTTCGTTCAGCAAAGCTTGTAGATGTCAGAGACCTATCTTTTTTTCACACCCAAGTTTGGGCTTAAAAGATGACAAATACTGACTGGAAGGCCTATAAAACAGCTTGGAAGCACAAGAATGAGGACCACTTGTGGCTAGCTCTAAGAAGTCCAGGTTGGCTACTATAGGCTGAAATGAGGGAGAGGTGAAAGATTCCAGATAAGACTGGTCCACCTAGATACCTCTCTTGGGATGTTTACCTTCATATCCAGCCAGATGATATGCCTAGTAACAGGGGATACTATGCCATATACAATACCCTACTTCTTAACATAGGTGAAGAGAGGTACCATGATGAAGGGAGAAAGGCCTCCAACATGGAGTAAGCATGATGGTCATATTCAGCTAGCTAGGGAACTCTTTACACAGAGTTATATTACCACTCTGGACCTCAGATTCCTTCTTCAGTTGAAAAAATAATAGAGATAGCAATCCTGGAACTGCTTCAGTATTTTCATCTGTAAAACGAGGAGGTTGGTCTACCTGGTCTCTGAGGTTCCATCTCAAAATCTTTGGCCCTGTGAAAATTCTTTGTAAAAATCAACACTACTAATAAAAGCAAGATAGTATTATTGTGATTATGAGTATTGAAAGGCAGTGTAGTATAATCAATAGAGAAATGGCTATAGATATGAGATGACCTGGGTTCAGATTGCAGCTCAAAGACACACCAGCTAAGACTCTGGGCAAGTCACTTAACCTCTTAATGACCCCAGGTGATTATTTCAGACAGGGATTCTTAACGTTTTGTGAGTGCCTTGGTTATCTGGTGAAACTGAAGGAACTCTTATCAGAATAATGTTTCAAAATGCATAAGATAAAATGCATAATAAAAGATAACAATATAAAATGCATAAGATGATAAAGGAAATAAATTATATTGAAATGCAGTTATTAAAAAAATTAAAAGTTTCAAGTTGGTAACTGCCCCCCCTCCTTGCCATTTATCTACCCCCTTAGAGCTTAGGGAGGCCAAGAAGAACCATTGATCTAAGACTCTAAGAGTAGTTAGCAGGATGCATTGGTAGATTGCATTTCTACACAGGTAGTTCCCTACACCAGTAGGTGTAGGTCTGGACCAAAAGAAAAAAATTAATTGTAAGCCAGTGGTAGATCTTTAGGGTACTTTGATTCATCAGAAATGGGGTCGGGGTGATCTGTCACCATCCTCCTAAGTCTTCTCTACTAGATTGTCATTTCATTAGGAAACACAATCCTAAAACATAAATTACCTCCAGCAATTGTATACACTTTGACAAAGAAAGACAAAATTGCCAAGCATCCAGATGATGGGGTTTTGTAATCAGAAAAATCAACATTTACACTATATGTAGAAATAATAGAGATTTCCTCATAAAGTTAGCTCTACTCTCTTTCCATCTTTGGCACAATTTTAAGGGAAGAAAAGCAATGTACTGTTTCAAGAAAGAAAAACATCTCAATATTTAACTTGTAAATTTCAGGGGGGGGCTGGGAATATTCATTTCAGCACATAATCAAAACACTTTATAGATCCTATTCTGACTTTCTATAGTGTATTTTTTTCTTTTCTTACTGCTATTTAAATATGCAATTAATTTTTAAGGTTAACTGACCTGGTATTTGATGTAGCAATGTTTGCATGTGTTAGCATAAATAAATATTTCATATATTGACTGAGGCAACTACAGAGGAGAAATTCATTTCCCAATGGATTGGAAAAAAATGACTAAGCAATGAAAATGATTGGAACTACTCTGAATTATAAAGGGATTTTTGCTTATCTGAGGTAAATCTAAATTGGTAAAGAGAGAGACAATTGTCTTTTGTTTTCTCTACATAGTAGAAATATGAACTGTGTGAAGTAGGTGTGCGCATTCTCTATTCATCCCAATGCCACAAAGGAGTGGATTCGTGTGGAAGACTTCGGCAATAACTCAATAAAAGAAAATATACTTTTCCTAAGATGTAGTCAGTTTTTCATTGAGACTATAAATACCTTTAAGATAGCTCAGTGGAGAGAATGTTGCTGGACTTAGAATCAGAAGGACCAGGGTTTGTATACTAACTCAGGTACTTAACTAACTCTGTGACCCTGGCAAGTCACTTAGCCTGTCTGAGACTCAGATTCCTCATCTGTGAAATGAAGAAGTTGAACCGATGGTTTCTGTAGTTCTTTCTAGCTTTAAATCTATGAAACTGTGACCTTCAGCTTAAAGTATTCATGCCATGAAGGCAACACAAATGATTCCAACTTCTTCCTAGTAACTTTTAAATTTCTTTGATTTGCAGAGTACTGATTTTACCCTGAGAGGAGTTTAAACACATTCCATTCACAGTTAGAAGGAAATTGCTCAATGTTGGAAACTAAATAAAGATGGCTTAAGCGGGGGGTGGGGGTAGCTATAACCAGCTCTTATATTTCATGTGGCTGGAAATGGAAGGAGACAAACATTCATCGGCACACATATGGGAAAGCGTTTTCAAATTTGGAGATTAGTCCTTTGCCCTAATTGAGAGAGCAGAAGAATCCATACCACAGGATGTCTTACTGTGAACCTGTTTGTTTTCCTTTTAAGTCTCAGATCATTAATTTATTAATTTATATCATTAATTCTATAGGCATGGTCCTATCTGAGAAGATATTTAGAATATGGGTTATTCAGCACTAACTTTAATAGGGAAAGACCATCATACAATGGACTTGGGTATGTCTCAGGCCCTCCTTTATATAGTGGACTTAGAGAAAGGCATGTTAGAAAGAACTATGAATTTATCACTGATGTGCCTGGAGTACAGGAGTGTTGATCTGAACCTGGAAAGGACCTCAGAGGTTCACAAGGTCACAAATTTAGAACTGTAAGACTCCTTGGGGCCTCAAAGGATTCTAGATCAAAAGTTCAAAGGGATCTAACAGGTCAAATAATCCAATCATCTCATTATGTAGATAATGAACAAAGGTCTGAAGAAATTAAGTGGTCCCTTCAAGATTGCATGAGTTGTAAATGGCGGAGTACCTAAATATCTGTGTGACCCTAGGCAAGTAACTTACTGTTTTTCCTCAGTTTCCCCAATTGTAAAATTAGGATAATTATAGTATCTACCTTGTAGAGTTGTTGTATTTGACTTGAAAAAGCACTTTGGGCAGTGCAGGGCACATAGTAGGTGCTATATAAATGTTTATTCTTTTATCTTCCCCTTCTTTTTGTTCCATATGTAGTACATTTAAAAAAAAAATTTTTTTTAAGAAATTGGGGTTAAGTAACTTGCTCAAGGTTACACGGCTAGTCATTATTTATGTGTGGGTGCTCATTTTCTGAGGCCGGATTCAATCTCGGGTCATCCCAACTCCGAGGCCGGTGCTCTTACTCACTGCGCCACCTAGCCACCCCTTTTAGGGCAATTGGGGTTAAGTAACTTGCCCAAGGTCACACAGCTAGGTTTTTGTTTGTGTGGGTTAAGTGTCTGAGGCCGGATCCGAACTCAGGTCCTTCTGACTCCAGGGCCGGCGCTCTACTCACTGCGCCACCTAGCCGCCCCCATATGTAGTACTTTTTGCTAGGCACCAGACCTAGTTTTGAATTGTGGTTCTCATTTGTCACCTGTGTGACATTAGGCTGCACAATAACCCGGGCCTGACTCAGCCTGGTCCCCTGGCAGTTTAGGTCCAAAACTGGAATCAAATGAGACACTGGGAACTCAACTCAGTTGACAAAAGTTGGTTCACTGGTCATGGCAGGGGAAGGATGTTTAGAGCACAAAAGGGATGTTTATCCAGGACAAAACCCTGATTGAGTTGAGCACAGCTTTTCAGTCTTGCTCATGCTGCTTGTTGGCCAATGGCCTGAAGCTTCAGGGAGGAGATCCAGCCCTTCATTTCTTGCCTGTTTTGTACCCAAGTGACCAGGAAGCTACTATAATGGCTTAAGCCTTAGTTATATGTTATATGAGTCAATAAAATTTCCAGGACAGTAATAGCTGTTAAGGGAAAAAGAAACTCTTCTAACTTGCTAAGGGTATCATTTGGAAGGAAGTACCTAGGATATTACTCCTATAATAGTTACTTAACTTTGTGGGCCTCAGTTTCCTCACCTTTATAATAAGAGGGTTGGGATAGATATAGCTAAAATTTCTACCAGCTTGAAAGTAGAGGTTGAAGTTTTCCACCTTTCTTTTTTATCTGTAGTGCTTATCCCAGTACCTCTCACATAGTAGATGATTAAGAAATGTTGGTTGACTATGAACCCAAGTTCCTACTTTGGGTTCCTATTTCCTGACAGCAATGAGTGCATTCCCATGGTCTTATTTATTACTTTTTTTTTTCTTTTGGAGGGCAATTGGGGTCAAGTAACTTGCCCAAGGTCACACGGCTAGGTTTTTGTTTGTGTGTGTGTTAAGTGTCTGAGGCCAGATCTGAACTCAGGTCCTACTGACTCCAGGGCCAATGCTCTATTCACTGCGCCACCTAGCCACTCGCATGGTCTTATTCAAAACACTATATATGTGTCAGGACAAATTGCTCATGTGCATAGGGGAGAACTTTTCTCTCCTAGGACCTTCTATTATTACACCACAACTGTGAAAACACCAGTGTAACTCAATTTCTGAAACATCCGACTGCTCCCTTGAACTCATTAAAAGCATTTTAGGATTGGGAAACCCTTGGAACTCAGAGTCAGAATTTCATATTCTCTTTGTGGGCTCTGATGACCTATCTTGAGTTCAATTGTTTTTAGGTTCCTTTTTATTATCCTTGCCTCCCTTCCCAGCACGGCTCCTTTCCACACTTGAGCCTTCAGCCCCTAATCATCTATTACAATTTCCTTCTTTAAAGGAAAACTAAAGAGACAGATCACCTTGGACATGAGGCCTCCTCCAGGAAAGAATTAGGAGATGGCAAGATAACTGAAAAAGAGAGTTTTGGAGGTAACTTGAGTAGCTTTTGCTAGTATTTTGGGACTAATCCAACTTTTAATTCAACCAACATTAATGAAGTATTTACTTTGTATAGAGAACTGTGCCAGAGAATAGGACAAACACCAGATTTAAATAAGACCTTCCCTTGACTTCTTGAAACTTGGGGTCTATTGGAGAGAGCAAATAAGGACTTTTCTATTTGGGAAGATCTTTAGATTCCATCCTGCATGCATGGGGGAAACATGATGTACTCCTACTTCTAAAAATGGGGAGAAGAGTGTATGGAAATAAATGTTTGCCTGGCATAAGAAAAAAAATCTAGTTCTCTTGACTCTTTTACAGATCCTCCTCCCATCGTTATCTGCCTCCCATTTCCCTAACTCTCTGCTCATACACATAGCATCAACACTTTGATTTTTTTTTGTTTCACCCTCAGCAAAATCCTGAGGGTACAAGAGACTGATGACAGCTCATTAAGAGTCAGTCAAAAAAGCAGATTGTTGGTTCCCTTGATATTTTAGTCAAGCAGTAGGCCCAAATGTGATAAGCATCAACAGAGATGTAAATTAATTGATCCAGACCATTCACGCATCATCTCAGAGAGTCAGTGAGGGGTGAGAGGGTCCTCAATGCATTCATTGTGTGAATAATTTCTTTCCCCTGATCCAAACTTGAAGGAAGAACATGGATAAGTAGAGAAAAACACTTGGTTCCCTGGTGCCTGTCTCTCCTGACTTGCTTCCTGGTCTCCTTTTATGAACTGGAAAAAAAATATAAATATATCTTCCATTCCAGTGCATTCTTTTTTTAAAAGGGAGAAGTAATAAATGCACTGTGTGAAGGAGTTACCATGGAGAAGCTATTCCAGCCAAAGAAGAAGTCACTAGAGAAAAAGCTGCATGCAACTTGTCAGCAAAAATGGTGAGGCAGGCTCAGAGCAAGCATTAATCCTATGGCTTCTTATTTGAATACTCCCAGCGTCCCCACGTTAGATCTAATAACTGACCTCTTTCAGTTCAGTTCAATTCAATCCAGTTCAACTCCATTCGAAGTCATCCAATTCAATATTAAGGGCCTGTTCTGTTAAGCACTGTGGTAGCCAATGACTAAAAAAAGAAATTGGCATAAAACACCATGGCGCCCCTCAAGGAGTTTACAATCTAATAGAAGGATATGGCACATACATAAATAATCCCTGGAAAAGTCCTGTATGTAATAGAAAGTGATGATAAAAGGTTTCAATGAGCTAATATTTATAAAATGCTTTGAAAACATTAAAGCACTTCATAAATGCCATGTATTATTATGATTATTATTGTAAATGGATAGAACAATTAAAAAATAAATGCAGCAAAGTTTTAATGATTGAGCTTGGATCCAAAGAAGAAGCTCATTGCGAATCCCTTCTTTCTTTGCTGATACGGAACACTACGGGTGCATAACATTTGTTTTGCCAAATTCTTGATTCCCTTTTCTTTCTTCCCTTTTCATTGTCATACAAGAGGGTGGCTAGGTGGCAGGGGAGGGATATATTGAGAAGGGAGTTTTCCAAAGACTTGGAAAACAAAAGATTTAAGAATTTAAAATAATCCACACGTCCAAAAGAAGTGAAGTTAAAAAAAATCAAAAGCTGATATCTTAGGATCAAAAGGTCTTTTTATTTTTTATTTTTACCAGGAGATTAAGAAAAGCTTTCTGGAATGCCCCTTTCCCCCACTTTTATTTGGCATAGTTTTAGGAATGCTACCAATAGCAGTCAGAAAGTGAAGGCCAAACATAGGTCAACAGGAGGCAAAACAATGATTACTGGATGATGACATGATGGTTTACTTAGAAAGCTCAGGGAAGATTTCCTGGAAGAGGAAGCATTTAAGTTCAGCTTTAAAGTTGGTTAGAAATTAAATGGGCAAAGGACAAAAGATGGATGTTCTTGTGAAGTGTGAGCAAAGAATGAAGGTGGGAAAGTAGTCAGTATATACAGAAAAGAGTAAGCCAGCCAGTTTTATTATTGTTGTTAATAATAATAATTGTATTTATATAGCTCTTTATGGCTTCCAGAGTGCTTTACAAATATCATCTCATTTGATATTCACAAAGACACTGATAGATGCTCTTATTATTCTTAATGTATAAATATGGAAACTGAGGCAGACTGTGTTTAAATGACAGAATCATAGTAGGAAGTCATAGGTAGTAAGGCTCACTCAGAAACTAAGTGTCTGAGGGTAGATTAGAACTCAGATCATCTGACTCCAGGTCTAGTCCACTATATCCAGATGACATTTAGCTGCCTGAGACTTAGACTATAAGGAGAGTGTCAGTAACCTGAGATAATCTGGAAAGATAGGTTAGCACCATATTGGAAAGGTCCTGAATTCCAGGTGAAAGAGTCTGGATTTTATTCTGTGGGCAAGAGGGAATCCCTGGAGTGTTTGGAGCTATGTCATAACCAGTTCTGTGCCTAAGAAGAACTTGTTTGACTGTTCTATGAAGGATGGATGGAGAAGAGAAGGAAATGGAGCTGGGAAGACTTTGGAGGAAGCTATTGCAACAAATTATGTGGGTGGTGATGAAGCCTATGATGAAGGCTGAGGGTGGCAATGGGAGAAGAGAGGACAGGAAAGATATAAAAATAGTATGGTGGTAGAACTAACAGGACTGGGCAGCTGATTTTATGTGGGAGGTGAGAGAGAAGAAAGGGTTGGGGACTGCAAAAGATGCTCAGGTCATAGGTCATGAAATGGAAGGGACCTCAGAGGCCTTCTATTCAATTAACCTCTTTTTATATGTGCAGAAATGAGACCCAGAAAGATTTAAATGATTTGTGGGTCACACAGGTACTTTCCAGTGTGGGATTTGAACCCAAGCCTCTGATTATAGAGCAAATGTTTATTTTTGGAGCACAGGGGAAAGATGAATGGTGGAACCACTGACTAGAGCAGTGAAGCCAAGAAGAAAAGGTTTTGGACACAACTGAGTTTGATGTGTTAGCCATTGATATCCAAGTGGAAATGTTCTACAGGCAGATGGAAATGTAGGTCTGGAGGCTGGGAGAGACATCAGACTGTAGCTATGATTTGGAAGTCATCTGTGTAGAGGTGATATTTGAAATGGATGAGACTGCCAAGAGAGGGTAAAGACAGGAAAAAAGGTCTCTCTCGCCATATCCAAGAGCTACATTCTTAAGCACTTAGGTATAAATCAAAACAGATTTGAAATGCACGAGGGGATCCTGCTAATTAAAGGAGGCTTTGGGTTAATCTTTTAGTAAAGTATTTAAAGAAATTTAAATCTGAATTTCCATATGTTAGATTTCATTAAAATAATAAGGTGCACTGATCAAGTGAACAGTCTACCTTTGGCCCTCTCTTGGCTGAAGGTGTGGGAATTGGAGTGTGTGGTGCAAACTGAGACTCATTAACTAGTTTTATTGTGCCCTTTCTATCTCTGAAAGCCAGATGGGTGCCCATGCTAGAGGAATATGATGATGACTCGCTTCTCTTCATAAACAGGCCCACAGACAAAAGAGATGGGGGAAATGTTAAGTTAGAAGACTTGGGTCATGCCACCTAGGAACCTGGGCAGGTCACTTTATTTCTTTCTTGTTTTTTTTTTTTAGTGCAACCCTGTCTATTTAATTCCAATTCACATGCCAGTCAGGACACCACCTGTGATGTGATGTCATTGGTCCTCTTTGATAATGAAGGACAAACGACAAGCAAACAATGTTCAGTTCTTTCAGCTGATCCTCATATAACTTGGTTGAAGGCCTCCAGCATTCTGGTTGTCCTCATCTAGATAATTTCTTGTTTATTAATGTCCTTCCAAAAATATGGTATCTAATAGATGTGGTCTAACAAAATACCCCCTCCTAGGATAAACTGATTACTTCAGATCTCTTCACCATGAATCAAATTCAGCCTTAGTCTCACCTCTTTTCCCTTCTGATTGGAAGACTGGATGGCGGAATACTAAACTCCACCCAAAGTTTTCATTTATAGAGGACAGAGCCTGAACTTTTCAGTTCACTCTTTTTCATCTGTAATTCTGCCTGGTTTCAATCCCATGGAACAAGATGCTTCTGCACCAGGGATCCCTTGGTGTCCCTCCCCCTTCCAGCTGCCTTTTGTATGTTGTCTTTTCTTATTAAAATGGAAGCTCTTGGAGGGCAGGAGCAGTCTTTTTCTCCTTATTTTCACCCCCAGAACTTAGCACAGTGCTTGGCACACAACAGGTACTTAATAAATGTTTATTGAATTGAATTGACCAGGACAAAGTACAGTGGGGCCATTACCTCCTTATTTTTGAAAGTCATGCTTCTATTAATGTGGTCCAAGGTAATGCTAGTTTTCTTGACTGCTATATCACATTCTTGACTAATATTGAGGTAGTAGTTCACAAAACCCTCAGATCTTTTTCAAATAAACTCTTTTCTAACTCCATCTCCCACATATTGTGCTTGTGAATTTGATTTCTTGAATTCAATTATTTTAGATTTATCCCAAGGTCACTTTATTTCTTACTTCTCTGGTTCCTTTATCTGTAAAATGGGGTTAATGATGAAGCTGCTTTCCCTCCCTCGTTGGGTTGTTGTGAGGATCAAATGGCCCTTGGAGTCAGGAGATACTTGGATTATAATCCTTTCATTCCTACTCATTACTATGAGGCCACGAGGTGTCATAGATGATAGAGGCTTGGCCCTGGAATCAGGAAGTTGAGTTCAAATTCAGCCTCAGACACTTACTAGCTATGTGATCTTGGGAAAGTCACTTAACCTCTGTTTGTATCAGTTTCTTTAACTGTAAAATGCAGATAAAACAGTACCTACCTTGAAGCATTGTTGTGAGGTTCAGATGAGATAATATTTGTCATAAAGCTATTAACACAATGCCTGGAACACATATAAATAAATGTATATTAAATTATTCTGTTATTATGTTTAATATATTATAATTGTTATAGGTTAAATATTAATTATGCTTAATATTTATTTATTTGCTTTTGGGAGGTCAAATGGGCTTAAGTGACTTGCCCAAGGTCACACAGCTAGTAAGTGTGTTAAGTGTCTGAGATCACATTTGAACTCAGGTCCTCCCGACTCCAGGGCCAGTGCTCTATTCACTGTGCCACCTAGCTGCCCATAATATGTATTTATATAACACATGTGTAAATGCTCATTCCCTTCCCTTATTAGTTGTATATCTTTTACTTCTCTGAGTCTAAATTTGTCCATCTGTAAAATAGGGGAGAGGTTAATAATAGCTGTCACATCTCACAGGATTATTTTGAGGATCGAATTCTATTCATTATATTGAGCTGTATCTCAGGAGTTCCTTACTTTGCGGTCCATGAAGTAGTTTTTTGTTTTCTTCTCATATTTTAGTAACTCTAGTTTCATAAAATTGGTCAACTTTGTAATTTTCTGCATTTTATTTTAGTCATTTAGAGACATTATTCTTAGAAGGGTTGCTAAGGTTTCACAAGATTGTGAAAGGGGTCCATGATTTTAAAAGTTCAATTTGTGCTCTAGAAAAAGGTCCATCAAGGCCTCTGCCATAAGATGTAGGGTGTGTTAAATTGGTGTTAGATTATTGGAGCACGGTAAACTGGAGAGAACATGGGAGGTGGGGTCACAGACCAGGAGTTCAAATCCCTGCTCTGATACTGATTGCCTTTATGACTGGGCAGTCCTTCTGAGTCTCTGCTTTCTCGTCTGTAATAATAGGAGGGCTGGACTGATTGACCTCGAGGGTCTCTCCCAGCTTGAAATCTGTGATCCTACCAACATGCTAACCTGTCGGCTCTGGTTCTACACCTCCCCAGGGGATGGCGAATTGGAGAATTGGCGAATTGGCGAATTGGCAAATTGGCAAATTGGCGAACAACTGTTGTTGTTCAGTGAGCTTGACTAGCCTTCTTGTGAAATTGCTTTTCAGCCCAGGGCAGAGAACAGTTAGCATCTATTTGTGCATTTGTTCTCAAACAATTTGGGAGAAAAATATGTTTTGCTGGACAAAGATCTGGGCCTAGGGATTCCTTCAGGGAAAGCGATGGATAAAAGCTGCTCAAGTGACCGATTCTTTAGTGACTAGGTGATGAATGAAGAAGCTGCTGGACCCAAAGCCAGGAGAACCTGGGATTGAATCCTGTCTCTGACACTTATTTACTAGTCATGTGACCAGGCAAAGTCCCTTGACCCCTCCAAGACTTAGGTCCTTCCATGAGCAAAGTGGGGGTGATGGCACTTCCTTCAGAGAGAGGGTTCTTGGGAGCCAGAAAGGTTCAGGAGAAAAAGAGTTGAAGAATTTAAATCCCAGCTTTATCCTTTACTACCTCCATGACCCTGGGCAAGCCACTAGACTACACTCTGTCTCAATTTCTTCATATATATAAAATGAAGGCATTGGACTTCTAAGGTCCTCCCAGCTCTAGATTTGAAGTCTTATCACTTTCAATCTTTATATAAATTTATTCTTCAAAGTTATTCTTCATATGAAGCATCCCATACTTTTATATGATCATATACTATAATGGGGAAAGCTAGGTGGTACATTGGATACAGCACTGAGCCTGGAGTTAGGAAACTCTGAGTCTAAATCCCACCTCAAAAACTTAGTAGCTGTGTGACCCTAGAGAAGTCACTTAACTTCCCTTTGCCTCAGTTTTCTCAACTGCAAAATGACAATGATTATAACAGCATCTATTTCCCAGGGTTGTTATAAGACTCAAACGAGGTGATCATTCTAAAGCACTTAGTACGGTGCCTCGCGCTTAGTAAGTACTATATATAAATTTATTATTAGCATTATTAATCTGACCTCTTTACTAGCCTTGATATCTGCCATCCTTTCTCTTTAATTCTGTGTCTTTATTTATCCTGTCCCTCTGCTACTGTGTTGGCCATCCTTCCAAACCTAGTCAAAGTCTAGCCAGTCCCTGGTGAGCTGGCTCTCCTGCCTCCTGACCCCTCCTTTCTCCAAATTCCTGTTGGAACAGGAGTTGAGTATCCTGTTTAGATACTGAACTAGGCACTAGGGTGTTAAAAAGGAAAAGCTTTAAGTAGGAGGTGGCACTTAATGTGAACTTTGTAGAAAAAATGGGATTGTCAGAGGGGGGAGAAAGGAAGGGGGCATTTTAGGATGGAGTAGCATATATACAGAGGCAGGAGGGGAGGATAGAAGACTGCTAACTTGAGAGAAGAGATTGTGTGTTTTCTTGCATCCCCTAGGAGGAGGGGAGAGGAGAGGAAGGAAGGAAGCTAGAGAGAGGGAGGGAAGAAGAGAAAGAGAGGGAGGGAGGGGAGAGGAGAGAGAGGAAAGAGAGAAAGAGAAGAGAGAGAGGAGAGGGGATGGGGATAGGAGAGGGGAATTGAGGGGAAGAGAGGAGTGGAGAAGAGGAGAAAAGAAAGAAGATGAGAGGGGAGGAATGGAAAAGGGAAATGAAGAATGGATTATAGGAGAGAATAGAGAGAATAGAGAAGAGGTGAGAGAGGAGAGAAAGGAAAAAAAGAGAGAAGAGGAGAGTAGTAGATTGTAGGAGAGGAGGGAAGAGAGGGGAGTGGAAGGGGGATGGAGAGAGAGAGAGAGGGAGAGAGAGAGAGAGACAGAGAGAGAGAGAGAGACAGAGACAGAGAGACAGAGGGAGAGACAGAGAGAGAGAGACAGAGATAGAGACAGAGAGACAGAGAGAGATAGAGACAGAGAGAGAGAGACAGACAGACAGACGGGGGGGGGGCATTTTTACAGCACCTACTACATGCCAGGTGATAAACATGCTAAACACTTTAAATATTATCAGTGCTGAAGACCATGGGCATTTAGCATATATAGGCTGATTTGGCATGTTGAGACATTTTTATAAGGAGTATTAAGAAAGTCTGGGTGTTTAGGCTTAGAGATTCTAAATATTTGAAATCTAAGAACCTGTACTCTGCATGAGTTGCAGCAGGCTGCTGAGACTGATAGACAGTGAGAGCCAATGTGTCTCAGTTCTGAAGAGAACAACAGCTCTGAATTAGATTTCTGTCTCTCCCAGTGACAGTGGCTAGCAAAGGAGGCCTATGAATCTTTAAATTGCACTTGGCAAAGAAACAGCAGATTTTTTTTTCTTTTTTCTTGGCTGTTGTTCTTTCAGGAGCTTGCTAGGGTAAAGACAGGATTTGTGGCCTAAAACATTAGGCTGTCAGCTCTACTTTGTCCTCCCCTTTTTTATTTTGGAATGCTCTTTCCCTACCAGAAGAGGTTATAGGTCCTTGACATGGAAGGGCCAGGAGAGGTGCCAGACAGGGGAACTAGGATTAAAGGAGGTAAGCTTCCAGGGGGCTGCCCATATCAGCCTCACACTTATGTTCCTGACACCTCTGCTAGGTTCTTCCTGACCTCCAATCAGGGCTCCTTGCCTTGGGACCCCACACTTCAGTCCCCAGCCTCCCAACTTTAATCCTGACCTTTTGGATTTTGTCTTCTTGAGAAAATTTGGCTTTGGTGCTGGTCTGGGCTGTAGTGTTTCGGGCCCTGTTCCCACCTTACCCTGAGGGAGTTTAGTCCTCTGTTCTATTCTGCTGAGTCTCCTAATTATCAGCATCAGCTCTGTGGGATGTGGGGTGAAGGGGGTGGGGGAATCATTCAAACAATGCATGAGCCTCAGCCACCCCTAGCAGCAGGCATTAAAGGCCAGCACCACCATGCTGGGCTAAGCCAACACCACCCCTTTGCTCAAGCTTTTCCCTTTATCTGGGATACCTTTAGAATCCCTCCCCATTTTTCTACTCCCCACCCCATCCTTTAAAGCCCCTGGATCCAATCCTACCTCATCTGAAGGTCTGCCGGGATCACTGTAGCTGAGGGATCACCTCCCTCCTCTGAATTTTTACTGTACTTAATTCCAAGGCCATTCATTGGGCACTTCATCATCTACTGCTTTGTAACATTAATTATTGATGCCTACATGCCATGTTTCCCCAAGGACACTGTGTATTTCTTGAGGGCAGGCACCATATTCTATTTCTTTGAATCATCAGCTAGAGGAGTTTAACTAGCAATGATAGCTTGGCATTATACAGTGTGTTAAGGTTTACAAAACACTTTACATATGTTACCTTGTTTGATATTTACAACAATCCTGAGAGGCAGGTGCTATTGTTACCTTTATTGTACCTATGAGGAAACTAATGCAAGGCAGAACTTAACTAACTGTGTCCAGGGCCACACAGCTAGTGATTGTTCAAGTCAGGATTTGAACTCAGGTCTTCAAAACTCCAGGGCCAGTACTCTCTCTGCTGTGTCTTCTAGTTTCTGTCTTTTATTTCTAGTACTATTACCATCAGTGCCAAAGCATATAGGACCTGTGAGCTCATGTTGGGAGATATTCTTCCACAGATTTAGATTACAATGTGAGAAGAAGGAGAAAGAGTAGAAGGAGGAGGAAGGGGAGGGGGAGAGGGAAGGGAGAGGGAGGAGGAGGAGAGAAGAGGAGGAGGAGAGAGGAGGAGGAGGAGGAGAACAAGCTAGTACAACCCCTCCATGACACAGGCCACTCACTAATATGATACCTCACATAGTGTCACCCAGCACTGGTAAAGGGAGTTTCCTTCTCAGGAGTTACCAAGCCAGTGAAATCATAGGTCCAGGACAAATTAAGACTATTATTAATTATAACTGGCATTTAAATACTGCTTTTTCCAAAGACCCTAGAGAGCTGCCTGAAGCTCAGAGATGCTGTGTGATTTACCCAGGATCACACAGTTACTTAGTACCAGAATCAGAATTAAAGGTCATGTCTTTACTGTTACACCTCTATAAACTTCCGTGGGCTTCACTTTCCTCTTCTGTAAAACAATGACTCTTTAATTCCCTTCCTGTTCCTAGGTCTCCGACCTTAGGCTCAATCAGGTGGAAACATCATTGTTTAGACCTTAATAGAAGTGAAGATCCTGTGGCCAGCTTCTGAGAAGAAGGGGTTGGGGAGAGGGATCCTCAGGTGGGTATGGTGATGAAATGGGGAAGGGAACAGAGGACAAAAGCTTGGGGCACTGGAGATAACCTTCACCTTCCTGACAGTTTTGCCTCTGGCCAGTCCTGCTGCCCAACCACCGAAAACAGCTAAATCCTATGCAGTGTTTTGAATGAGTTATTAGGTTAAAATGGTTTCTTAAACTCCCACATTTTCCTCTACATAGCCCATACAGCACAATCATAATCTGTCCAAGAGTGGATTTCATAGCTCACTGCACCGACTAACAGTTTACTTAATCTAGAAAGAAGCACAAATAATAAAGGCAGGCGCCGATTGAAATAGAGTGGCCTGGGCGCTTAGGCAAGTCGAAGGTACAACCCCAGATGAACCGTAGAGGAGAGAGGTAGGAAATTAACTCGTATTTCCTAAGGTGAAAGAATGCCTGAAAGTCATCTATAGCTACAAGGCCAGGTGAAAGCTGGGTTACCTTCTTGTGTATGCCCAGGCCTGGGGAGAGATGCTTTCCTGCATCCCAGGGGACTGGGGACAAAAGGTATACATGTGAGGTAAACTGAAAAGTAAATACATTTTATGTTTATTTTCCTACCTCCCCCTATCCCTGACCCAACATACATTTGTATTTATTTTATTTATTCTTTGCACTTACTCATCTGGGTGTAAGTTATTTTTCCTCCACACAATGTAAGTTGTGGTAGGGACTGTTTTTCCTTCATTCATTCAATCATTCATTCTTTCGTTCATTCATTCTTCGTTGATTTATTTACTTCTCTCTGCTTGTTTATTTATTTATTTACCTGTTTATCTATGCATTCATTTATTTATTTTTGTCTTTAAAATAGAGTGGCCTTGCCTCTTGGGCAAATCTAAATGAACTGGACTTTGTATTCCTAGCCCCTAGTGCAGCACACCAAATATAAGTGCTGACATATGACTATAGAATTTAATTGAATCATCAATGATGAAGATGACTAGTGAGCTGAATTTCAGATCCCAGGTCAAGATTTGGAAAGGCCCTTCATGAACCTGTTAGTCTACGATCACTCAAAGAATAAGCATCAGAGCCAAAATGTGAATTCTCATTTTCTAAATGTAAAACTGGAATTCTTTCCACTAAATATACCATAGATTGGGAGCAATGGATGTATTAAGGTTCTCATAATAGTATAACAGTAACTCAAGTTTGTCACACACACAGTGATTCACAGAGAGCTTTTCAGATATTGGGTCACTTACCCTTTCAAGAACTGTATTAATAGCTAATAGCTAACCTTTATACAGTGCTTTAAGGTTTGTGAAACCCATTTGATATTATTCCCATTTACTAGATGATGAAACTAAGATTAAGATTAAGATATATCCCACAGCTGAGAAGTGGTAGAACCAAGATTCAGACTTAAGGCTTTTTGATACCAAATAAAAGGCTAAATCTGCTAGGCTCCTTTTAGCAGCAGGACGGATCTCTACAGAGCAGGAGATCAATCACATGATATTATTCGAGGGAGGTGATCTCCCCTGTCATGACACCTGAAATTTCTACTATTAGAGATTACTTTGGATTTTCTCTGTAGTGAAAAAAAAGTCTATATTAGGGAGAGACCTGAATTCTAAGTCCAGCCTTATTACTAATGTGTGACTTTGGTCAGGGGTCAGCTAGGGGATATTGTGGATAGAATGTGACTCATTTTCCTGAGTTCAAATATGATGTCAGATCCTTACCACCTGTGTCACCTTGGGCAAGTCACTTAACCCTTTTTGCCTCAGTTTCCTTTTCTATAAAATGAGCTGGAGAAGGAAATACCAAACTAAGCCAGTATCTTTGTCAAGAAAACCACAAATGGAATCATGAAGAGTTGTACATAACTCTAAAAAAGAACAGACTGACTTTGGTCAAGTCTCTTCAGCTCTCGAGGCTCAGTTTCCTTTCTGAGGAAGTTGAATCAAATAATATAGAGATAATTTATTTTAATTCACTTAGTAGGGGAGGAAGCTAAGATACACAAGTAGAGACATAACTTGCTTTTAGGTCACATAGATCAGAGGTGTCAAAGGTCAAAGTTCAGAACTCCAGACTGTGACCTCAATCAGATTCATATTTATAATTGGGAAATATTTATGTAGATACTAACACATTTTAAAACTAAGTCAATATATAGTCCACAGAAAGATTACTGTCTCTGCCCATCCCCTTCTTTCGATTTCAGTTTGACACCACTGAAGTGGAGGGTAAATGGCAGAGCTAGGATCTCTGTTCCCAAAGGCAACATTCTTTCTACTCCACAAAGGTCCTTTCTAACTCATTTGTGACTCTACATTTTAAGGCACCAAGTCCCCTTTCAAAAGCAAATGTCTCTAGAAAGGTTAGTCCATTGAGCCCTTAAGTAGTTGTTTAGTTGTGTCTGACTCTTCATGACCCCATTTGGAATTTTTTTTTTTTTGGCAAAGAGACTGGAGTGGTTTGCCATTCCCTCCTCCAGCTCATTTTACAGATGAGGAAGCTGAATCAAACATGGTTAAGTGACTTGTCTAGGGTCATGTAGCGAGTAAGTATCTTAGGTCAAATTTAAATTCAAGAAGATGAGTCTTCCTGACTCAAGGCCTGGCAGTCTAATCACTGTACCACTGAGTCCTTAGAGAGATAACTTAATCTATCAGAGTAGGTAACCAATCACACATCCAGGTCTGAGGACCATGGAATTTGGCCAGGGAGGGTAAGGCAGATATGGAGTACTGTAGGTGGGTTACTGAGAACCTGGGCACTGAGTACTTAGAGAAGAAGAAAGCCCAGAAGTGACAAGGAGGAAAGGGAGAGTTCAGGAAAGAGGACACAAAATACAAACTTTCTCTATTGCATTATTTGGAGTTCAGTTGGTCTTATCCTTTTGTTATGGAAGCCGAGTTTAAACTTTAAAATGAAAAATTCTAAAGTTGAAAAACCTTCCACTACTCTGAATAATCTACCTTCTTCTAAAACTGAACTTTGAGTAAAAGGAAGGAGGTATTCCCTGGAAATACTTGGTTTGGTTCTAACACGCTAAGCTTCCCAAAATATGAGGGTAATTGGGATCCAGGTGAGAAAGAGTTTAAGAGACTGATGGTTCTATAAAGTAAATGATCCTCAAGGTGCTATCACTTAGTGCAAAAGATTTGCTTCACTCATGGGAATATCCAGTAGAAAAGTAGATGAGAAGAGATGCAGGAAGCAGAGACCAGGACAACTTCGAGAACAACTGAGATCAAGCTGTTAGCTGATGCCCAATCAATCAGTTAATACGTGTTTATTAAGTGCCTATTATTTGTCAGGCACCGTGGATACAAGCTCTGGGGATACAAAAAAGGAGGGGCAAAAGACAGTGCCTGCCCTTCACGATCAAATGGGGGAGACAGCACGCACATGATTATCTACAAAACAAGCTCCATACACGATAAATGGAAAATGATCAACAGAGAGAAGGCACTGGGATGAGAAGGTATTGGGGAAGGCTTCCTGGATAAGGTAGAGTTTTAGTTGGCAATTAAAGGAAACCAGGGAGGTCATAGCTAGAGCAGAGGAGGGAGAACATTCTAGGCATGGGTAACAGTCAGAGAAAATGCCTGGTCTGGAAAGATAGGACGAGGCTAGGTTATAAAGGGCTTTGAATGTCAAATAGAGCATTTTGTATTTGCTCCTGGAGGCAATAGAGAGTCATTGGAATTTACTGCCCAGAATAAGGAGAGAGTAAGAACCAACCAAGAAAGAGAAAGAATGAACACTTTCACTGCAGTTTAAGCAAATCAGTGGTGCCGCAGTTTGGGGACCACTAAAATATGACTCTTCCTTTACACACCTACCCCAACATGCTACAGAATAAACCCTGGATTTGGGTTCAAACATTCAAATCCTGCCTCAATTATATTGTGCTTGTGTAATCTTGGCCAAGTTACTTCACCTCTCTACTCTAAATTTTAATAACATTATTTTCTACTTACTAAAGTTGTACTTGAATTCCTCCCTCTAGGCTATGAATCTCAGGATTCACACAGAGTTTCTCATTCATTGAACTGTTTTAACTTCCTTACTTTCAGGCTATAAGTTCTTGGCTAGGCCTATGGATCTTTCTGGTCTGCCAACTCTTGGCATCCTGAGAGTAAACATTCCAGCAAAATATTTTAAGGTCGATTTAACCAATATCTATATTATCTATATCATCAATGTCTATCTATCTTTATATCTCTAACTCTCCCTCTACTTCATCTCCCTCTATTTCATCTCCCATCTTACCTCTCTCTCTCTCTCTCTCTCTCTCTCTCTCTCTCTCTCTCTCTCTCTCATCTATCTTCCTACCTATCCATCTATCTCCATCCTATCTAATCTATTTTATCTATCTACCTATATTCCTATAAATATATATGATGATGGTACCCACCCATCCTTCCAAGACCCCCTCAAGTGCCCCTTCCTTTGTGAAATTTTTCCCCAACAAACTTAGTCTGGGATAACCTTTTCTCAATTTAAATGAAAAAATCATTTATTAAATGTATTTTTGCTGTTTAGTCATTTTTTGGCCCATTTCCAACTCTTCATGACCCATTTGGGGTTTTCTTAGCAGAGATACTGGCATAGTTTGCCATTTCCTTCTCCAGTTCATTTTATAGATGAGGAAATGGGGGCAAACAGGGTTAAGTGACTCGCTCAGGGGTTGCACAGCTAGGAAGTATCTCAGGATGGATTTGAACACGTCTTCCTGACTTTAGGCCCAGTGCTCTATCCACTAAGTCATTTAGCTGCCTCTTAAGCATCTATTAGGTGTCAAGCACTGTACTATGAGTCTAGGAGAGAATGCAAAAAACAAAACTGTTCCAGTCCTGAATGAGGGAGGGAGAAATAAAATACATAGGGATAAGTATTAAAAACAAATATACACAGGTACATATGTGTGTGTGTTTACACAATACAGAGAATAAGGCCAGAAGTCCTAAGTTTAAGTCCAAACTCTGCATTTACTAGCTGTGTGACCTGAATCATTAAATCATTTTAATTTTCTGCTCCCTGGGTTTTTCCTCTGTAAAATGTAGCTAAGAGCTGTCATTGATTAAGGGTCAACCAACCCTCTGAGGTTATAGATACAGTCAAAAGAATGATAGATTTGGACTCAGAGAACCTGGGTTCAGATTCTGGCTCTGCCATTTCTACTCATGTGACCTCAGACAAATTAGTTAGCTTCTCCGGACCTCAGTTTCCCATCTGTAGAATGAGAATCTCTTCCATTTATAAATCTGTAATCTAAGCTTGAACAACGGTTGCTGATCAACACTGGTGGAGAGAGTTTCTTCTGAGGTCACCCATTCCCTATGCTAATAAAATCACAAGCACAGACAGAAATAAAGCGAAGGAAGGAAGAGGATTTACACCACGCCCTCGCAGGGCTGTGGTGAGGAGCAAATGAGGCAATATACTTGGAAGTGTTTTATAAACCATCAAACACTAGACAAATGCCAGCCATGATGAAGAAATGCCTTTCTCTTTATTTACCTCTTTACATGTTGTAACTGAAGGTAGAATGGAAGCTCCAGGAGGGCAGGGGGTATTTTCCTTTTCATCATGTATTCCCCCCATGGCTTAGCATGATACCTTCTACAAAGTAGTTAGAGATACTAACACCGGACAAAGCATGGGAGTGTGCAAAGAGTACTTATTCTGGAATAATACTAACAACAACAATAACCTGGTGTTAATATGACCTTACATAAGCCACTTTACTTCCTCAGGTCTCAGTTTCCTCATCTGAAAAATGACATAAGTGGTCAACAAGCATTTATTAAGTGTTTGCTAGATGCTATACTAAGTTCTGGGGATACAAAGGAAAACCAAATCAGGATCTCTGTCCTCAAGGATCTTATAATCTAATGGAAGAGATAATATACAAACCACCAAATACATCCAAGAAATACATAATCTAAAGGAAGGCAAAGAGGGTTTGATTAGATGACCTCTGAGGTCCTTTCTGGCTCCAAATCTAGGATGCTTTCCCCTGGAAAAGAAAATTCCCTTAAGCAAAGTCCTTGGCTCTGTCAAAATGTTCAGCATCAGAAAACTAGATAGTTTTCTTAAGGGAAATGATGCTAAAGAAGATGCATGATCATTTGCTTTGATTCCATCCTCTAGGGACCATGGGAGCCTTTCCATTTGACTTGCAGTAGAGTCCTCCATGTGCTTTTTAGCTTTATTAGAAAGGAAGCCCCTTGAGAGTGGGGACTGTTGAATTTTTCTGTTTATATCACAAGAGGCCAACACTTTGCTTTGCCCATAGTACTTATTCATTCATTTGTTCATTCATTTATTCATTCATTACCTTATTCATTCATAGACTGACAATTTAATTTTATGGATTTTCCCATTCAAAGTGTTACAGAATACATACTTTTCAGAAAATACTTGTTGAGTTGAGAAAGGAAAAAAAAAACACACGAATTGAATAAAAACAGGATAACAACCATCTGTCTTGATCATTTCAGATGGTGCCTGAATGTGGGAGTCAATGACCTTAAAACTGTCATTCCTCCTCCTCTTCCATGTTGGAGGGAAGGGTCATTTCTATCTAAGAGAATCTTCTCAAAACCTTGTACATCATAATCATGCTCTACATTAAAAAAATGAATCTGTTACCTTAGTGGGATGTTTCCTAACTGATTGGATGAAGGATGTCAGGCTTAAAATACCAGCCTTAGCAAGTTGTCCTTTAAAGGCAGGGACTATATGTGTGTTTATGCTCATATATGTATATATACTCATATATGTTTGTGTATATGTGAAAATATATATATATATATACATATACACAGTACATGATACATACATGTCTGCTTGATATCTCCTGTGTCTATGCACACAATAGTCACTTAATAAATGCTTATGTAATACAATAATCTAAGACAATTCCAAAAAACTCATCATGGAAAATTCTGTGTATATCCAGGGAAAGAATTGATAGAATCTGAATGCAGATTGAAGCATACTATTTTCACTTTTGTTTTTATTTTCTTTTGCTCTGTTTCTTTTTTCACAATGTGAATAATATGGAAACATGTTTTATATCATTGTACATATATAACCTATATTAAATTGCTTACCATCTTAGGGAGGGAGAAAATTTGAACTCAAAATTGTATATAAAAAGGAATCTTAAAATATCTTTACATGTAATTAGAAAAAACAAAATACTATTTAAAACAAAAAAATAAAATGCCTCTGGAATTAAATTGAAGAGCACATGAAACAGATACTTTGCACAGTAGTGTCATCAGAGATATGAGCAGTGAAAAGACTAAGCATATTCAGATTGCAGATTTGAAGCCTCTTCAGGGTTCAGAGGCAAGAGCGGCTATCTATCTGGCTTACTCTGACAATACGTGGCAGGCAGTTCAGAAAGGACTCTGACTTGGCATTTGGCTTCTCTTCCTAAGAGTTTTGATCCTGAAGATTCTAAGGAAAAACAATGGAAAAGGGATTGGGGTTGGGTGAAGGAGGAAGGAACAGGCATTTATAAAGAGCCCATTAAATGCCATGCTGTGCACTAATTTGACTCTCACAACTACTCTGTGAGGTAGGTACAATTATTATGCCCATTTCACTATTGAGGAAACTGAGACAGACAGAGGTTAGGATGACTTGCTTAGGATCACACAGCTAGTTAAGCGTCTGAGGTCAAATTTGAAATCAGGTCTTCCTGACTGTAGGCGCAGTACTCTGGCACTGTGGCACCCTCCAGCTCCCTAAGAGACACTTTGTCCCTTCCTCCAGCTTTTTAACACCATGAAATGACTTAGAATTATAAGGGAGTCTACAACAAACCAATCCCATGACTCAAAGAGTTTATATTGTATTTCAGGAGTTCTTTAGTTTTTAAAAATCTTTATTTATTTTTTATTTTCAGTTGTGTGTGTATGTGTGTGTGTGTGTGTGTGTGCGTGCATGTGTGTGGCATGGGCCCTTTTAGCAGTCTGGTGATGTCTACAGATTCCTCATAAAATAAATAAAATCTTTATAAAATGCGTAAAGTACATAAAATTGGAAGGGAAATTAATGATATATATATGTATAAATGTATATGTATATATATGTATTTGTGTATTATATATATACACACACGTTTGTGTGTGTGCATGTGTGTGTGTGTGTGTGTGTGTGTGTGTGTGTGTGTGTATTTCAAAGACTCCTGGTTGAGAACTCCTTTCCTACTGTGAACTTGAAACATTGAGCCTGTGAGGTAGTCCTGATCTTTGAACCAACTCTCTATATCTAGGTGCCAGTTCTGCCCCCTAAACCCCTCTCTGCCTCATAACCTCCATCTCCACAGATTCCAGGGTACAAGAATGGATTTTCTAGGACTTATTTATAAGTAATAAAACATGGAATGATATGCCAGTGTAAGATAATTAGTAGTTAACATAAAAAGGTACCCTAGCTGTCCCACAGAATGAGTGGTAGCTAAAATTTCTAATTGCATCCTAATTGGTATCTGGGGAGGAGGGTCTTGCTGTCTTGTGATTCTACACAAAAAAGAAACTCTTTACTCTCTAAACACTTCTCTCATTGATATCAGAAGCTTCCTAAGGGTCCTGGATCCTGCCCATTGGTTAATTATCCCAATACTTGGCTCAATATTATCTAATCAAGAGGTCTTTCGATGTCATGGCCAGGTTTGTGGTCCTCTATTCATGACCATTTAACTCATTCCCCATATCTCATTCTAAGTGAAAACCAATGAAATATAAAAGTAGGTTCCCTGTATGCATCATTTAAATACATTAGAATTAAATTCTGCTCATGGGTGACCCGCAAAGTTCACACAAGGTAGGACTTCCTTTAGAGCCAATGATCGACAGAGCCTTTTTACTCGTATATAAATATTTCAAAGACCAGTGATTTCACTGGTGTGGATGCTGCCTAAACAAATGCTTTCCTTCATTCTTTCTCTCACTCAGTGAATTTTTATTAAGTACTTAATAATATCCAGGAACTTAGTTGAGTGCTAGGATCAGAAGACTTTCTTTCCAGACATTTTAAGCTCATGCTGCCTTCAATCTGGCCATCCTAAGTAATCACCTCCCAACAGAACCACTTGGATTCTGCACCAGGTGATACTACTAGCATGCTGATAGGTAACTTTCTACCTTCTCTTGATCAGTAGGTAGACACATTGCTTGTTTGGCTAAAGTTCCTCTTATGTGTTCTGTTTCTTGCTGGTAGGGATAAATTTGTTTCCTTACACTTCTATCTCCAGTGCCTGGAACGGTCACTACTTTCTCTTTATCACGTGTTAATTTATCATTCATTCACTAACCCCAGCCACACATCTCATAAACACATAGGGTCATGGGTCTACAGCTGGAAGGGGCCTTAGAGACCACCTATTCCAACCCTTTGATTTTTACAGATGAATACACAAGAGTCCGAAGGAGGCATGTTTTTAAAGTTCATCATCAAGCTCCTTAGCCAAGGATATACTTCCCCCAAATCTCCAGCCCATACACAACACTTTTAGCATCAGACTTTCAGAATAGAAAGAAACCTAGGAAGACATACTCCCAATTTAGGAATAGGACGATGACCACTTGAAGCGTTACAAATAGCCTTTGGAAATCTAAGAACAAGCAAATAAATGAAATCAGAAGTGAATATATATATATATATATATATATATATATATATATATATATATGTATAGACACACATATACACAAATATAGATATCCAACCCGCATAGAGTTATAACACAATAATAGATTTGTACCTCAGATCACCTGATCCAACTCCCCTTACTCTATACAATCTGAGGCCAAGAGACATTCCATGACTTGTAGTCCAGCTAGGAAAGTAGCAGAACAGGGTTCTGAACTCAGGTCCAAGCCTGAACCCTTGAATAAACCAAGTAGTGATCCACAGCACCACTAGCTATAGCAAGACAGGAGGGCACAAATATGAAACTGCCTGTTAATCTTGTTCCTCTTACCTAATGATGAGAAAGGGAGAAAAAAAAACCCAAAAACAACTTTGTACATTGTCATAGAACAGCAGCAATGTTGATGTGGGATTTTATTGAAAGGTAGCATTCAGAATCCCATTCCTTGGCCAATTTCACTTAGCTGCATTTCTTCCCTGATCAAACCACTGAATCGTGCTAGGTAGAGCTACCTGGGGTGCTTTTAGTGCTGGAATCCGTGCAATATTTGCTGCTTCACTGAACTCTGTTAATTTCAACGGAGAGAGGTTTTAAAATAAGTTAACATTGCCTTTAGCTTAATTAATTAAAGTTTGTAATTGGACTGGGTCTTAGCTGCAATGCTGATAGTTAATGGTGTTTAAAAGAAGAGATGAACTTTTTATAATTCTCTCCCCCACATGGAGATATATGTGTGTGTGTGTGTGTATACACATATACCCACAGATGGATTATATATATGTACACATATGTGTAGGTATATATGTATGCATGCAGGCATATATGTGCATGTGTATGACATAAGGTCAAATAGCCGATAAGTGGTGGAGCTGGAAGCTGAACCCTGATTAGGGAGAGAGGGAGAGGGAGGGAGAGAGAGAGAGAGAGAGAGAGAGAGAGAGAGAGAGAGAGACAGAGAGAGAGAGACAGAGAGAGAGAGACAGAGAGAGAGAGAGAGAGAGAGAGAGAGAGAGAGAGAGAGAGACAGAGAGAGAGAGAGAGAGACAAAGACAGAGAGAGAGACAAAGACAGAGAGAGACAGAGACAGAGAGACAGAGACAGAGAGAGACAGAGAGAGAGACAGAGAGAGTGAAAGAGGGAGGGAGGGGAGTGAGAGACAGAGAGACAGACAGACAGAGACAGACAGACAGACAGAGACAGAGAGACAAAGAGACAGGGAGACAGAGAGAGAGAGAGAGAGAGAGAGAGAGAGAGAGAGAGAGAGAGAGAGAGAGAGAGAGAATATGGTGCAGTTGTAAGAGTGTCTTCATTTTTCCCATTTTTTATCTTTCAACTGCCTGGTCCCTCCTTTTTGGTCCCTCTTTTGAGAACATATAGGGCAGGAGACTGGGAACATAGACTCAGAGATGGAAGCAATCTCAGAGATTGCCTCATTGAATTCCTTTATTTTTTAGCAGAGAGAATTGAAGTCTGAAGAGGGCCTGTACCAAGGGTCACGGGTAAGATCACATGAATTTAGAGGTGGAAGGGACCATAGAGACCATCTAATCCATTTTACAAATCAAGAAACTGAGGTGCATAGAAGTAAAGTTATTTGTGCAAGGTCATACAGGTAAGTGGAAGAGCTGGGGTTAAGCCCGGACCCCCTGACTTCAGATCCGACACTTTTTACACAGGGCCTCTCAGGTACCTGCAGACCTACTCAGATAGGGAGGTGCCTAGTCTGCCTATATGTATAGCAGACCTTGTTCTCAAGCTAATGGCTGCTGGGTCCTAGACTCTTCTATGCTTATGGATAAAGAGCATACTTGTCTTACCATCTAAGCCAGTAAAGCAGACAGTGAACATGATTGAGAGTCATCAAAGTGAAGAAAGAGCTGACTTTCATTGTCAAGTAAAAAGTAGAAGAAAAGATGCTTTGGTGAGAGAGAAGTGTCTTAAAGATAGAAGAAATGTCTGTGGGAGGATTTTTGACACCAAAGGCCTTGAGTTTTGCTCTCCAATTTATCGTTATTCCTTGTGGGGTTGGCCTACTGGAGAACAGAATAGTTAAGTGCATACATCACATGAACCGAGGGATGATGGGAAAGAGCTACGGCAGACTTACCATAAAAATAAATAAATCTGTCATATATTTTCAAGTCTGCCTATGGGTATGATAAGCGGCAAGTTTTATCCAGGCCCTGAGTTTTACTGGAAAAACACATAAACTATGTCAATGGCAAAATACTAGCTTTATCTTGACTTTGGGTTTCCTTCTGATACAATCCTAAATTCCTATTCAACCAATTTGCCATTCTAATACTGCAGTAAGCATTTCTGCAAAGAAGATTTCTTAGGCTGCACATTCTAGTCATCCCATAAAATCTTTTCATCCCATCATCACCATTCCATTTAGAATTCATGCCCAATCTGTATTATTCCTCAAACCTAAACCAATTACTTAATAATGATCACTTAAAATTACACAGGAGAAATATGCCCAAGTGTCTCTGGAAACATTATAAGCTCCATACATTACAGGGAATGTTTCCTCCAAGGTTGACCCCAACTCTAATGGGGAAGATGAGGACATTTTATAATATTGGCTCTAAAGGGAAAATGAATGGGGGAAAGTAGGAATTTCATAGGCAATTTTAATTTAATTCAAAGTACCACAAAATATGAGGTGCAAGTAAAAAGGGTCCCCCAAATATCTATTGTGATATGGTGGGTAATGCACTTGATTTTAAGCAACAAAAACCTGGGTTCGAATTTGTCTTTGTATGCAGCATGGCTGTGGGATCTTGGGCAAATCATTTAATTCCTCTCAGCCTTATTCCTCCCAGTTGTAGAATGAAAATGATTATTTTGAGGACCAAATGAAATAATACATATAGAGTGCTTTACAAACCTTAACGGAGATATAAATGTAATAATTATACTACAGTAAGCACTTTTGCAACAACTGTTTAGGCTACATGTCCTCCTGAGCCCCATATAATTGGTTAATCTGATTATTACAATTTCATTTGTAATTCTTCCCCAATATACACTGGGGATTATCATTATTATTATGACAAAACATGTGATCTTGGGCACATCACTTCTCTTTTTGGAATAATTTTCTTCCTTAAAAATAGGGATATTTGGTTCCTTCTAACTCAATTTTAACAAATAAAGGTGCCATATAACCTACATTTTGCAAAGAGTACCTACATTTGCCCTACAAAGAGATCATCTATTATAAAAAGAATTTTTAAAAAGGGAAAAAGTCTACCCACTCCAAAATTTTTAATTGTATGGAGTACATATTAAGAACAAAGGACTGTGCTAAGAAGAAAGAAAAGAAAAAGGGAAATGACCCCAGTTCTTAAGGAATTTACATCTACTGGGGTAAATATAATGTTGAAACAATAAGTAGATATGAAAGAGTTTGAGGGAGAAGGGATTTTGGAATTTCATCCCATCATCACAATTAGGAGGTGATATGAGTTGAGTCTTGAAAAAAGTTAAAGAATTTCAAAGTTGGAGGGAAGGAAGAGGCTCATTTCAGGCAAAGGGGGATGGGCAGACCACGCAGAGACACACAAGAAGGAAAAGGGAAAACCATTTGTGGGAATAGCAAGGAGACTATTTTGAGTATTTAAAGCAGTCACATGCATGAAGTCTAGAAAAGTAGGTGAGGGCTATATTGTGAAGGACCTTAAAAGCCAAGTCAAAGAGTTGTCATTCTATCCTAGAGGCAAATTGTTGTTGTTGAGTTACTCAGTCACGTCTGACTCTTGGTGACCCCATGGGCCATGGCATGCCAAACCCTTCTATCCTCCACTATTTCCACAAATCTGTCCTAGCTCATATTCATTGCTTCCATGGAACTATCTATCCATCTCATGCCCTGCCTTCCCTTCTCCTTTAGTCTTCAATCTTTCCCAACACCAAGGTCTTTTCCAATAAGTCCTGTCTTCTCATTATGTGATTAAAGTGTTTAAACTTCAGCTTCAGTATTTGTCTTATGAACGGAGTTAATTTCTTTTAAGTACTGACTGATTTTATCTCCTTGCTATCCAAGGGACACTCAAAAGTCTTCTCTAGGACCACAATTCTTTTACACTCAGCTTTTCTTATAGTCCAACTATCATAACCACATATTGCTATTGGAAAAACCATAGATTTGACTATACAGACCTGTTTGTAAAGTAATATCTCTGGTTTTTAGTATGCTGTCCAGATTTGCCATAGCTTTCCTGCCAAGAAGCGAATGTCTTTAATGTCATCTCTATATGGAAAATTCCCTGATTTATATACCCAGTACTAGTTTCTCTCCTGAGCTCAAATCCTGTACCAATAATTACTTACTTGACATTTCCAAGTAGATTTCTTATAGGCATTTCAAAACGCGTTTCATTATCTCCTCTCTCTCTCTCTCTCTCTCTCTCTCTCTCTCTCTCTCTCTCTCTCTGTCTCTCTCTCTGTCTCTGTCTCTCTCTGTTTCTCTGTTTCTCTGTCTCTCTCTGTCTCTGTCTCTCTGTCTCTGTCTCTCTCTGTCTCTCTGTCTCTGTCTCTCTCTCTCTCTCTCTCTCTCTCTCTCTCTCTCTCTCTCTCTGTCTCTCTCTCTCTCTCTCACAGTCCCAAAATCAATCCTCCTTGAATTTTCCCATTTCTGTTAAAGGCAGTCATCCTAGCTACCCACGTTTTCAATCTTGGTACCTTCCTCTCTTCCTTCCTTCCTTCCTTCCTTCCTTCCTTCCTTCCTTCCTTCCTTCCTTCCTTCCTTCTGTTCTGTCTGTCTCTCCCATTAGAATGTAATCTAATTGAGGGCAAAATACATTTTGTGTTTGTCTTTCTATATGCCCAAAACATGGTGTGTGTCTAATATATAGTTGTTCACTTGCTTGGTTGATTCCCTCCTCTTTCTTCCTTGCCACTCATATCCAACCAATTGCCAAGTTGGGTTGATTTTTATCTCCACAGCCTCCTTCATATTTATCTCAATTCCTACACTATGCTAATTCAGTCCCTTGTCATATTATGGTGACAGTGGTCTGCTAAGTGGTCTCCTTGCCTCTGTTCATTCTCTCTTCTCCATTCTATCCTCCATGTAGTTGACAAAGTGAAAATTCCTAAAGCCCAGATCTGATCATGTTAATCTACTCTTCATAAACCTGTCTTGGCTCCCTATTGCATCTAACAAAAGATACAAATTATTGATTTTTCCATTTAAAGCCCTATACAATTTGACTACAATCTGTCTCTCCAGACTCCTCTCACATTACTACCTCTTTGTGCATTCTACATTTTAGCCAAACTGGTTTTCTTGTTATTCACTATATATGACATTTCAACTCTCAGCTTTGTGTCTTTGCATAGGCTGCAACTGGTACCTGAAGTATTCTCGTCAGCTCCACTTTTTTTGGAATCCCTAGGTGACTCAAACGGCACCTCTTGGATTACCTTTTATTTACTTTGTGTATGATTTATATTTATTTATTCATTTATATGTTGTTTTTCCCCATTGGAATGGAAGTTCCTTGAAGACATTTCTTCCATAAAAGAAACCAACTTGGTTTCTTTTATGACTTTGCATCCCTAGCACCAAGTACTAAACTTAAAAATTACTTGTGGAATTGTTGAACAATTTGAGGCAGTACAGCTGTGCCATCCCCAGATGGATTAAGACCTAGGCAACTTTTTTTGGCGGGGGGGGGGGGGACGGGGTGTAATTGCCATGGGTAGAAAGCATTTCAAATCCAGTGAAATCAAGAAACTTTTAATAACCAAAAAAAGTAAAGCAAACCACCATGCCTTCCTTCGGAAGGAGGGAGTAAGGATGAGCCATGAATACTGAGATAGGACCTTCAGGGGAATTTCAGTTTCCCATCTGGTTCCCTCACATGCTGAAGACACCCTGTTCTTATGCCATAACGACCATACTTTCAGCTCAAGAGTGTTCCTTACAATCCTTGTTAGCAAACTTCTGATTTCTTGGATTGCTAAAAATAAACTTGTATATTTGAAAGCTTCATGGTAACAGGATAATGAGTCCTGCCAGGTTTGGCAAAACAGCATCTTTAAAACTTATTACATTAACAGGGAAATAATCCTCTTTTGACTCTAACACTTAATAAGCCTTAAGAAAGAATGTTCAGTAGTTAGCACAGGGCACTTTGGGGCAGGGTTGTTGGTTTTTTCCCTCCTATTAAAAAGAAAAGGATTTAAAAAATGCTTCCTATAACAATTAAGATGAAATGTATTAGACAAAAATGTAGTTTTATATCTGGAGTTGAAATATCATTTAATCATATTAGGAAAGGTAAGTTATCCCTTTTATTTCATACTTAGAGAAAACCAAGCCCTGGCTTTTGCATGTTGGTTATGAAGACTTTTGGCCAACAACTAAGATGAGATGAAAAGCTAGATGTGCCATTAGGAGTATGAGAATTTGAAAAGTGTAGTTTTAATATTTCCCAGCAGGACTTGGATTATAATTAAACCTAGAATAGAAAAGATATACAGAATTTCCTTAGACCAAACTCATAAGAATCTTTCAGTCAATTTTCTCTAAAACAGTGCCAGATTTTGAAAAATAAATAAGCTAATCTCTGGTATGGTAGGCACATTGGAAATAAAACATATTAAATCTTAACATGTTACATACACCTGGGTTGTGGCAGGGTCATCCTAGCTCTAGAACTGGATAGTACCTCAAAGGCTACTACCTCCAACTTTCTCATGTTACAGAGGAAAAAGATACTCAGAGTTTAAGTGACTTATTCAGGGTCATACAGGTGGGAGGGAGCAGAGCTGGGATTCAAATCCAGGGCCTCTGACTCAGAATCCACTATCAATTCCCCCACCCCGGGCCTTTGCATAGATTGTGTCCTATGCCTAGCATTCACTCTATAGCAGACCTTTTTTTAAAGAATTTGTAGCTTCTGACAGAGTTCAGTTCCTTTGCTACCTCTTATGTGAGACCTGTCTTCCTTCTTTCCTTCCTTCCTCCCTTCCTCCCTTCCTTCCTTCCTTCCTTCCTTCCTTCCTTCCTTCCTTCCTTCCTTCCCCTTCCTTCCTTCCTTCCTTCCTTCCTTCCTTCCTTCCTTCCTTCCTTCCTTCCTTCCTTCTTTCCTCCCTCCTTCCCTCCTTCTCTCTCTCTCTCTCTCTCTCTCTCTCTCTCTTTCTCTCTCTCTCTCTCTCAAATTATCACTTCTATATTGATCTGTGTACATGTTATGCCTTCTCCTAGGATAAGACAAGTTCCTTGAGGACAGGAACTATTTATTTTATCTTTATCTCTTTATTGTCTAGCACAGCACCATGCAAATAGTAGTAAATATTGGTTGAGTATGATTGAATTAAGAACAAAAGAGGACAATCTCTTGTGAATCCAGCTAATCATAAAAAATAAATGCCTTTTGGGGAGGGATGTGAGAATTCTTTAATTTTTATATTTATGTTACTAGAACCAGGTATAATTTCTTGCATAATAAAGTAGGTGCTTAATAAATGCTTATGGTTTGTAATGGAATCTAAGCCATGCTTCATTCTGGCAGGTCATAGTCTAAGCAGAATTTGGGGCAACTTCTTCTGATAAGTCATGCATATTGTAAGTGTGGGCTATTAATGTTAATTTCTTCTGTGGGAAACCACAGGGATTTCAAAGCTCAATTAACATACTTATTAATGAATGAACTTCTTGAACATCAATATGCTGGTAAAACCACACCATTGGTGGTAGAGTTGTTCCTCGTGCGGTTGCTTTGTCAGCAGGCAGAGGCTAATGCCTTGGCATCAAGGTTGTTGCTAAAAGGTTGTTACTTCTGTTCTTGCCTGGTTAGCATGGCCCTAGAGTTTAAACCTGGGAGGGCTGTGCATCTTTTTTATTCGAGTTGGCTTTCAGGTGTTTGTTCCACAAACTATGTTTTATGCTGGCAGTAGTTAGACATGCCACACAGATATTATACACAGCCCTAAATCATCCCTGTGCATTTGGCAGAAGTCTAAAATTAGAAAAATAAACACTTTTCTTGTCACAGAAATGAGAGAGTTGAGCCACACATGGAGATGAACTGATAAGTTATAGGTGCTTCCAGATTTGTACTCTACCATGTTTCTTTCTGACAGCTTCATAAATCTGGCATAAAAATGGCACACACCTTCAGTAAAGCTTGTAGCCATCCTGGAGGCTGAACGGACAGAGAGCTCAGAGCTGTAGTACAGAGAAGTTGGTTAACTGTTGTGCTAACTCAAAACACCATTCAGTCAGTCATAAAGCATTAACTTAAGCACCTACTAAATGTCATGCCTAATGCTAGGTACTGGGGTACAAAGATGCAAATGAAAGAAGGCCCCAACCTTAAAAAGTTTATATTTTTAAACTAATTGATTGCATGCTATTTTTCACTGTTTTACAGTGTCCATAATTTTGGGTCAGCTTTAAAATTAATGCCCTTTCAAAGCATAATGGTGGGCAGAGAGTGCTAGATTTGGTGTCAGCAACATAAAGTTCAAGTTTCTCTTCCAGTATAGCTGTGTGTTCATAGCTAAGCCCATGTGTTCTTTAAGTTTTGGTTTTCTCATCTTTAAAATGGGGTCAGTAACAGGTGAAATTCCTACTTCCCAGGGTAGTTGTGCCCATAAAATAAGGGAACATGGAAAGTGCTTTGTCAATCTTAAGGCATTCTGAACCTGTCAGACCTTTTTTTTACCATTATAGGTATAAGCTCTGGAAGGGTCATCCCAGCATCACAATCAAGAGCTGCCAGAGTTCTCCAAGGCCATCTAGTCCTTCTTAAGGGATGAATCAATATAGACGTCTCCTGGTGTGGACATATCCTCCGTTGAACATAAAGGGTTTCAACCAACTCCAAGGGTTGCTTGGGACATGTAGAAGTTAATGAAATTGTCCATGGCCACATGGCTACTGCACTCCAATCAAGCTCCAAGCCAGGTCTAGCAGAAGCCAAGGCTAGTCTTTTATCCACCATGTTTTCTTCCTTCTTCTCCCTCCCTCCTCTCTTCCCCTCCTCTTATAACACAAGACTGAAACTCACTTATGAAAATAACCCCTACAGGGTTGGCAGTAACATGACATGACATGGAGTTTAAATGACTAGCAGGAATCATGCCAATACTGTCAGAGGCAGGACCCTGGTCTTCCTGATGCCAGTATCACGGTCTCTTTGTATTAAAGACCAAACCAACTAATTTCTCCCTGTCTGGTTCTAAAGGCTCAAGAGAAGGAGTTTTTTAACCTAGGTTTTGTGAGCTTAAAAACATTGGTAATGGTATTTTAATGTAATCGGTTTCCCTTTCATGCCTATTGTTTTATTTTGTGCATTTTAGAGGACCATCCTGGAAAGAGGTCCATAGAGTTTACCAGGATGGCAAAGAGATCCATGATGCCTAAAAAGGTTTATAACCCCTGTTCTAATACTTGAGTCCTAGGGAATATACAGACAAATACTGAAATATCTCTTCTCCAGTATACTATACAATAGAGGATATTGAAACAAAGTGGTAGTTAACCACTTAATTCCCTGTGAAGTGGTTTAATCTCCTCCTTAGTGCCCAGTCATGGCCTCTTGAAAAAAAATCCTTCATCTGAGTGAAATTTCCTTATTAACAACACTTCATGAGTATCCACAGATGCCTTAGAAATAACTTAGTACAATTTCACTGCTGTCAAAAACAACTCCCACAGTCCTTGCCTGTCTAAGCAAATCTCCACAGCTTTCGACGCAAGATTAATGCTCTGAGAGCAGAGGAAGGATCAAGTTCCTTTTGAAACTTGACTTGTCTACAGTCACCCATTCATAACCCTGTTTGTTGAAGATAGGCCATGTTTGCATGTAGAAAACATTGTACAATTTGCCCGGAAAGATGATGACTTAACAAGATTAGAGAAAAAAAAGAAAAAATAATAATCAGCTTGTCAGTCTGGAGACATTGGCTGCCCATTTCATTACGATGAATTGCTGGAGTCTGGCACAAGTGAGTAATTTAGTGTTTAATAAATGCTTAGCAGAATTAGTACCTTAATGAGCACAGCACAACTGTCCAGTTGCCCCTTTAAAAATCAATGAAACCTTCAGGAACAAATTGAAGGGGGCAATAAATTATGTGCTTGAAGACTCTTTCCCCCTCCTTTTTTTTTGAATTTTGGTTTAAGAACAGATTTGGCTTATTGCTGCCTATTCCTCAAATTCCAGGTGTCAAATAAAATATGGTAATTTCAAAGAACATGCCCGGGGGGGGGGGGGGGAGAATCATGCCAGCCATCCCAGCAGGATAACCTTAGTGTCATCCTTGACTCTTCCTTCTCCCACCTCCAGAAGTTGCCACTTTTGCATGCTAGTGTCTTTCATACATTTCCACTTGGGAAGCCACTAATCTAGCTTAGGTCATCATAATTTTTTACCTGAATAGTCTCCCTGAGTCCAGTTCATGTTTTTGAAAGTCAGTTAACAAGCATTTACTAAGAGCCTACTATATGCCAGACACTATATTAAATTCTAGGGATAATGAAAAGCCCTCTTCTCTCCCCTGAAAATTAAATCTCCCTGATCCCTAGGAGCTCACAGTCTAATGGGGGAGGGGGAACAACATAGAAAAAAATTATATATTAATAAGGTAGAGACAGGATAAGTTGGAGACAAGAAAGGTGAACAATCCCAGAATATTTTGAGTTAGAAGGGTCTTTAGCGGACATCTAGTCTAGCCTGTACTCCAAAAGAGGGAGTCCTACTATAATATCTCCAGTAGGTAGTCATACAGACTTTTCTAGAAACCCTCCAATGAGTAAGTGTTCTTTAATTGACCTCATCCACATGGGGAGAGCTCGATTTTTAGGAGGTTTTTATTTCTTGACACCAATCCTGGATTTGCCTCCTTATAACTTTGCTTTTACTTCTGCTCTCTGGGAACAGGTAGGTCAAGCTGAATTCTATTTCCATACAACAGCCCTCCAAATACTTGACCACATTTATTGTACACAGCCCTTTTGAGCAAGTCTTCTCTTCTCAAAACACCCTCAGCTCCTTCAATGAATCTGCTTATAGTGTGTTTCTTTAGTCCTTGATCACTGTGATTCTTCTGTTCAAACACTTTCTACCTTATCAACATTCTTCCCCAAATGTGGCCAGAACTGAATAGCAATAGTACAGACACATTCTAGCAAGGACAGAGGGTGGGGAGACCATCACCTCCCTATCCCTGAGGGCCTATTAGCTCCTTCTCGATTTGACAAAGAAAAAAATAAACAACATTCTGGGGAACAGAGAGAAGACTGGGTGTTGAACAGAATGCAAGACTTAAAATATTGCAGCCAAATCAAGTGAACAAATCGATGAACCTACTCGGATCTATTCTGCCCTTTCTTATTTCATAGCTTCTCCTTCCAACAATCTGTCTCCTAGGTCCTAGAGAAATAAGCTTGTTTGAAAAACTGGTTGCTTGGGTTTGTTTATAAGAGCAGCAGCAGCTGAGATGTGAGGGAAGGAGATGAGTCTATAGCAAAGTAGTTGTTCCATCAACCAGGGTAGAAAAAAATAGAACTTTGCCACAAAATGGAGGGATCAGTATTCAGGATGCCAGTGTTCACTGCTAAATAAAGTGTGAAGAAGGGATGGGTTAATTTTTAGAAAAAATAAAGTCCTTACAGAAACAATGATGAGTAAAAAGGTAAAACTGTGGAAAGTTCCCTGGTTTCCATCTCTTCCCTAGCCATACACTGTTGAATGGGAATGGAAGAGGATGAATAATTACATCTGGTGTCCCTAAGACCTGGGTTCAGATCCTAATTTTGATACTTACTAGTTGTGTTGGCAATGGAAAAATCACTTACTCTCACCTCAAGTATAAAGTGGGCATAATAATACAAGAGTTAAAATACCTACGTACGTGTGTGTGTGTGTGTGTGTGTGTGTGTGTGTGTGTGTGTGTGTCGGTGTTAGTAGAAGTAGGGAGAAGCAGTAGTGGTAAATACCTAACATGTGAGCATAGCATGCGTGTGTTTGTACGTACACACACACATACATATATAAGAACTATTATTTGTAACTATCATTTATATCACTTTTAAGATTTTTGCAAATATGTATATGTATATATTCCTTAATTTAATTCTCACAACAGCCTTGTGAAGGAGGGACTCTTATTATTCCCATTTTATAAATAAGGAAACATGTTGTATAGATGAGGACATTAGGGAAACACAGAGATTAAGTGAGAGGCCCAGGGTCACAAAGGGAGAATCTGCATCAGGATTCAAAATTCTATTTTCCAAAATTCAGATTCTCCTAAATGCAAGACTAATGTTCTATGCATCGTGCTAATTAGTTGCATAGCATAGCATGGCATACTAATATAATTCTATATTGATCATATATCACAATCTTATCATATATTATAATTATATCACATATCATATTATATTTTATACTTATACATCATAATCCTATCCTATCATGCCATCTCTTTACATATCTAGAGCATGGTGGGTCCTCATCAGTCATTATGTTCAACCTCTTCCCCCCATTTGTACAGAGGAGAAAATGGAGGTTCCGATGCAGACTTTGGACCCACGTCTTTCGCCTCCAGTTACTTTTCTCTCCATTGTACCTTACTGAGATGATGTCAGTCATTATAAGTACAAATGAGAAGACATCTCTCCAGACTTGCATTTTCTTCTCTCTGATTAGTAAATTATATTAAAGTACATTCCAATCCAGAGGGTAACTATAGTAACTTATTTTTCTGTTTAGAGTTTTTTAAAGAAAATGTGTAGAAATAAGTGTTTTATCATAGTCTCGATATAGGCTGCACTGTAAACATAATTTCTCCATTTATTCAGGGAAAAGAAAAGTCATATATGCATTTTTATTTCTTTTTGAAAGTGTTCTATATCTCTAGATATATGGCTATGGAGTCTGTTTTGAGTTTGCTGTAAATAAGAAGCAGATTGAGGTAATTAAAAGAGCCCAGCATTTAGAATAGTTGGGTTTGAGTTCTAATGTTGGCTCTGCTACATACCAATAATGGTAGCTCATATTTATACAGAACTTTTAAGTTTACAAAGCGCTTTGCACACATTATTTCATTTGATCATCACAGCAATTCTGTAAGATAAGTGGTATAATTATGCCCATTTTTCAGATGAAGAAAATGGGGCTAGACAGGTTAAATGACTTACCCTGGGTCACAAAGTTAATAAGAGTCTGAGAAAGGATTTGATCTTCTTGATCAAAGGTCTTCTTGATGCCAAATCTAGCACTTTAATCCACTAGGAAACCTAGTAGTAATTTTGTGACCTTAGGCACATTACTTAACCTCTCTGAATTTCATTTTCTTTGTTTATAAAATGAACTATTGCACCTGATAATCTCCTCGGTCCCTCAGAGCCCTAGTGAACTCACCATCTATGATCCTATAACTAGAAGATTCCTAAACCCTCTTTCTGCTCTAAAGTTTCTTATCTGTTGAACTAACATTTTGCTTTAAAGAAATATTTTGGTGTTACATGGTTTTGGAAAAAATGAATTCAGTTCAATCAAGATAAGTGATATTTATTTTACTCCAGGTATGGTTTAGAAAATAAGAACTCTGATTTGCCTAATGCTTTAAGCTTTCTAAATTGCTTTCATGTCATCAGGCCTATTGATGCATATAATATTATCCCATTTTATTGAAGAGGAAACTGAGATTCCTCAGAGTTGTCAAGTGACTTACTTGCTGAGCTCACACAACTAATATGCTGTGACTTGAACCCAATCTTTTAATTCTCAAAAATATTTTTACTACCACAATGTGCTAGTGATGCTGTTTACTGAGTAGTTTTTAATTAATGATCTATATTTCCTTTCAATCTGGACATTTTTTAATTAAAAATAACCCAGGATTTAAGATTTATGTCCCTCATTGTTAGCTCTGCAACACCTCTCAATCCCCATTAATTTGCATTTATTTTGTATATGGCCTTATCTAAGACCATGTTATAAAACCCTAGTAGAATGTGAGCTCCTTGAGGGCAGGGGCTATCTTGTTTTATAAAATTCTATCCCTAGAGTTTGATGTAGTGTCAGGCAAATAGGAGAAACTTAATAAAATTCTTGCTAATTGATTGTTTCAAGTTCTCACTTTGTCAGTATTTCAATGACCCTGGTCAAGTCACTTTCCCTCTGTAAACTCTAACGTTACCTTCTGAAAACTGTGATGGTGAAGCTAACTCACCGCTAAGGTTCCTTCCAGCTCTCACACTCTGAGTCTATGAATCCGTATATTACTTTTCTCACTAAAAATATTTTACTATATATTTTAATGAAGATTAAATACTTAATTAAGACTAATTAGAAGTGTTAGGGAATATGTCCCTGAATTATTATATTCAAGCTTATCATCATAGTGATTAGCTGAATGATTCACATTAGACCCCACTTTAGACCGAATAACTCTCAACCTTGTAATCTCAGAACCATCTTAATTATTGGAAGAGGAGTAGGCATAACCCTTATTGCTGTACTTAGCCACTATTATAAGGGGATGATAAATGAATGTATCTGAGATAGCCTAACTTCAGGCTTCAAAGTCCTTTAGTGCTTTGAGGGAAGATGAACCACACATTAGAACATTAATAAAACAGAAGATATTTTTTAGTCTAGCAAGAGAAAAAAATGTTAGAAATCTAAAGCTAAAAGGAAGATCTGTTTACTTGTCAAAAAAACAAGTGCTAAAATCTCCTTTCCTTTAGAAAAGAGAGAAGCAATTTTTCATGCCTTGAAGTATGTACATGAGATCTCCAACCTGACTTAGATTTAGTCTCAGGCATATTTGTGAAGTAATAGTCTTCCCTGGATCCTTATCTCCCTCAAGTACCCATGGCCAAAGTACAGCGGTTCATGGCATCTGAAGATAGCCTGCAACAGTTTCCCAGATAGTGCCCATTCCCAGTGGTTTCTCTTTGTGAATACCTTGTTAAATGATATGGTAAATTCATATTAAAGTGTTAATGGTCAATGGTAGCTTAATGTGTTATCCTTGAAAGTAGTATTAACAGTTTAAACGGACCCTGGTGGAAACACAGTAATTCAACCCAAAGGAGTATCACTTTATTAATTGAATTTCATATTATTTATCAAGTTATTAGAAATATTTTTATCCAATTCAGCCTCTGTTTGATCCCTAAAATCATAGTATGGAGGTGATTTCCTGTTTTATGCATGTATAAAGATAATTCTATATACTGCTAATTCGGCTATTATTTATTTATAGGATCTGTTGAGGGTGAGACTGAAATTTCTACAATCAAGGTAATAGTGAGACAGGTGACAAAGATAGTATGGAGGTACTGAAGTAAAATGGAAAGGCCAGAGGACTTGGATCGAGGGCACCTGAGTTTAAGTGTGAGGTGTGATTAATGTGGGAACATAGTCAAGTCACTTAAACTTTCTAAGTCTCAGTTTCTCTATATGCCAAATAGAAGAGAATGATGTTTGTGTTTCCCCAACTAACTGGTCTATTTGATAGGTCAGATGAAGTCATATTTGTTGTAGCACTTGGTAATTATGACAAGTTTTGGGTGGTGGTGCATGGCAATTTAGAAAACAAAAAATATTCAAAATGGCCCTTGGTTCTGTATTGCCCTTTTCTGCCCCCTTCTGATGGTGGCATAGCATGGAAAATGACAGATTTTGCTAGAAGGTGAACAATTTCTCAACTACCTTAGATATATAAGTTATCATATATATATTCACTGAGTAGTTGGTACAATAAGTGAGATCCATAGTGATCAATGAGTGAACATGGGTTCCATGAGTGCAACTGAATACTATCAATCTTGGTACTTTCACTAAAAACAGAAAGGAAGTTGTTACTAAATGAGTCATTCTTCAATGGCTTACAGGTTTTCCTCAAAAGAGCTACATAAGGAAGCTGGTATATTTATTTTTATCATAAGACCAAAAGCAACAAAAAGACCATCTCATGTGACCCTTGGACTTCTCATATTTTAGTGCTCATGAGAGACACTGGCCAAAAGGCCACCATGAAAAGGATAACATCTTAAATGCTGATGTTTGTTTCAAAGGATGAGGAGGTAGGGATATTCCATGAAACACTAAGACCCTCAATATTAAATTAGCATATATTTCATTATATGACAACTTAATTGAAAGGGTGGGCAGAAGGGAGTAGGCAAAAATACCCCAACAACAACAACTACAACAACAACAAAGAAAAAGTACTATTCATGTAAGAAATAAGAGAGAGCAAAGACTTGCATGATACCCAGAAACCTTATGCCTATATCACAGAAATAGAGTCAGGAGTCAAAGGTCTCTTTGGTGAGGATCAACTGACATCACGAAAGAAGTACACGATTGTTTTCTGAAAGGAAAGTACTAGTTATAGATGGTGGAACAATTTCAACATAAGCTATGTATATATGACCAGGCCATTGACTTGTTAGGGGAAAGACAAAGTCAATATCAAATCAAAGAATAAAAATATGAAGATGTGGAAAGAAATCAAGACAAATCAAATTTGACAAAAATAGGATTCATTATTTGAACTAATTAGGACCAAAGTATATTAAGTCATCAACAGGACTAAAATGAAAAAAAAAGGATTAAAATGTAAATTCATATATTAAATGCCTACAGTGTTCCCAGATATTCTTCTAGGCCCTGGGCTTATATAGACAGAAACTAAACAGTTTGCCCCCAAGTTTCCCCTTATATTCTATAAGGGGAAATAAAACTCCAACAAAAGTTCAATGCAGATAAAAGACCTCAAAATATATGCAAATTAATGATGAGGGGCATTAGACCCTAGGGGCAATTGAATAAACCTTGTGTGATCATGGGATTTGAGTGGAGCCTTAAAAGAAACTAGGAAGGATTGATAAAAGAACAAACATTGACAAGGACTATCACTCTTTCCTAAGGAAGTTTCAGTGATGTAAATTAATCACCACAACAAAGTCAGCACATAATTAATTCAACCCATACCTTAAACATTGTCCCCCTTCTCTACAATATCCCCCAAAGTGATTATTCTGCTTATTCTGGAATAATACAGTGATGTTGGTGGGTTTGGACAAAGTGCCCAGAGACGTGAAGGTGATAAGCATTTCATGGCATTTCTGAAGTGCTGGGCACTGTGGTTAGTGAGTAATGATCATTATCTCATCTGTTCTTCACAACAACCCTAAGAAGTAGGTGCTGTTAGTCCCATTTTACAGCTTCTGCACAAATGGGAGAGAAAAGGCAAAAGGTGTTTGGTATTTTTTTCTTAATTAATTAATTACCACAAAATTAATTAATCAACATAAAAAAGTCTAGAAACTAACCATAGCTAGAAAATATTTCATCTTCTGACAAGGCAAGGCAAAGGAAGAAACAATAACTAGTTTGTAAAATTTTACAGAGGAATATGGTAGAAAACATTGAAGGAGAAAGGAGGTTTACTTTATGCTTGATATAAGAATAATTTAAGCCAGATCACCTCAAGAATATTTATAGGTGAAATGAGAAGACAAAAAGTTGGAATAAGGAAAATATTTCTATCACTTATTTTCTCCTCATGAAATGACAGTGTAGCCAATGCATTTGGTATCCAACATCACAATCCCCCCAAAAGGTACTAAAATAAACCAAAGAAGGGAAGATTAGCTAGAGTTGGCCAAGAATATAAAAAAGGATGTCTGCACTGGAGGTCAAATAATTTTGAGAACTTTGAGGGATCATTTCTCAAAATATATGATAAAGGAGAAGATTCCAGATGCTTGGAAAAATTTCAGACTTCAGTATTACCAAAAAGCCTGAGTGAGAGAATATCAGTGATTACTGACCTGTATGGCCAGCTGCTCATCTCTGCAAATCTTTATGAGGAAACCCCGCCCTCCCCCCCAAACTACACACGTATTGTGGGCTTGAAGAGGAAGACGGTAGGTTGGACTGCCTTTAGGAGATTATGAGGTGCTGTGGATGATCCCCAAGCTTCTCCCTGAAACAAAGGCCCCAACTTTGTAACATCAATATTCTTTCAGTGGGTTTGTGTCATGCAATGCCACCTTCCCTGATGGCAAAAGTTGTAGGTCACTGAGAAGGCACTGACAAGGCACATGGTTGTATGAGCAATATATTACCAATAAGAAGCGTGTTGAAGAAATGGTCTAAGAGATATTAGCTGAGGGATGTATGGCTAGAAAATGAGGCAAACCAGTGATATTGAAAGAGGAAAGTGGGATAATGCAGAATCATCCATATGCTCCACTGGCACCCACCCATTGTTTAAAGAGCTAGAAGAAGACTGAAGAATGCTAGGTTGACACCCTTGGACAGTTTATGGGAGGTAGAGAATATGAGTAACATGGATTAAATGAGTTATGAGTCATTTTCATCGCTGAAAACTATATTGATAAGTGTCCAGATCCATGAGCATACACACATATATACATACATACACATGTACACACATGTATATTCACATGTGCATATATGTGTGTATATTGTGTATATTTATGTGTGCACACGCACACACACACACACACACACACACACACTCCTAAGTTGTGATGATGATGTGGTCTAGTAGGAAGGGATCTAACTCTGAGGTCATTGTATCTGGGTTCAAATTCTACCCCTGATACTTGCTAACAATTAGTTATTTAACTTCCCTCAGTTTCAGTTTCCTCATTAAGAGAATGAGGAAGTTGGAACAGAGAGGCTATAAAGTTCTTCCTAGTTCCATATGACAAATTTTAATTAGAAAGTAAAGAAAAAAATACCAAACACCTCTTGCCTTTTCTCTCCCATTTGTGCAGAAGCATCTGCTGGCACAGTGGGCAGAGTGCTGGGCATGGAGTTGAGAAAAGCGGAGTTCAAATAACTTCCTAGCTGCGTGACCTTGAGCAAGTCACTTAATCTCTGTTTGCCTCAGTTTAATAAGCTGTAAAATGGGACTAACAGCACCTACCTCTCAGGGTTGTTGTGAGGAACAGATGAGATAATGACCATAAAGCACTAAACAGAGTGCCGGACACTTCAGAAATGCTTATTCCCTTCACATCTCTGGGCACTTTGTCCAAACCCACCAACATTTCTGTATTATGCCACAATAAGCAGAATAATCACTTTGGGGGATATTGTAGAGAAGGGGGACAATGTTTAAGGTATGGGCTGAATTAAATGACCTCTAAAGACCCTTCCAAGTTTAAGATTCTTTACTTCATTTACATATGGATGTGTCTGTGTGCTCACATACATGCCTGGGTCTCATATGAGTTTGCTCTGGCAATGATACCTTCTGCACTGGGGAGCAAAACATATGTTTCAATAGAGCCATGATCATTTGGCTCTGGGAGCGGATCCATCAGTGCTGATCACAACCTGGCCATATCTTAATAAATGCTTATTGAGAGATCGATTGATTCAGAATGTCTTAGGTCATGCGGCTCTTGCCTATAATCTCTCACATTTCACCCACAGAAGAACTGAAGGCCTTCCACTGTTTCTTTATATTTTTTGGGTCTCTGTAGCACTCAGTTCCCCCATCTGTCTGTTATACATGCTTCATACTCTTGCAGGATCAGCCCACCTCCTGTTCTCATCATCTGCTTTATGGATGATGTCCTTTCTGCTTGAGAGGTAGCCTGGTGGTATTGGATGGATCTCTGAGTCAGGAAGCTGGCTGTGTGACCCTGGGCAAGTGGCTTCACATTTCAGTGCTCTTGCTGACCCTCTAGCCCATTGGTCATATCCAAAAACATATGTCCCATTTGCCCTAGGGATTTTATTTTTCTCTTCCCACCACCCTTGGTAGGACAGGGAAGGTGTGAAGGAGAAAAAATAAATGCTTCTTAATTGAAAAAGAAAACTATTTAAATGAACCATATTCTCTAAATTGTAGCATAGGTGTATCAACAGAGTATTTCCTCCCTGGGGATGTCCTACATAGATGACAGGTCTGGTAAAAAAAATCACTGATGCCATTTTGTGTACTAGGAAATATGTTGCAAACACCTTGTGTCCATTATGCATGTTCACATTGAGCTTTGGATCACCTGGAGATTTAATTATTCATATATTGTAGCGCTCCAAGAATTGCAATCATACCATAAGGACACTTGAAATAAAGAGATTTGATTTGTATATATGCATGTGTGTTTTTGTGTATGGTTTTTTTTTTTGGTTTTTTGTTTTTGTTTTTGTTTTTTTGTGTATGTTTTATGAAATAGTTTGGTATCATTAAAAGTGCTCCGTTATGTCCCAAATGCAATTCAGCTCTTTCTCTTCCTCCCATTCAATTTTGGCTCTAGCTTATTGTCCATCTCCAGAGTCCATCCAGTAATGGGTTGACTCAATGGATTGACCATCCATTTGACTGTCTCATCTTGACTCTGGCAGAATGGAAAGAGCACTGGGTTCAAATGCTGCCCTTGATGATTACTACCTGAGTGACATAGTGCAAGACATATAACTTCCCTTAATCTCAGTTCCCTCATCTGTGAAATGAGGAAGGTCTGTGATTTTTCTCAGATATAAACCCACCCACCTACCCATGTTATCTCAGATCTCCTCCAGGAAATTCTGTATCTGTCTGGTATTTGATGTAATCATCACAAAACTGTGAAAGGAAGGGTTTTCTGTCCAATGAAACTGTGAAAACACCTCCTAAGAATACAGTGATGGGCATCATAAAGACAAGTTGAAAATTCCCAAAAAAGCAAATATTAAGATGATCCATTAGGTAGACTGCTATGAAACCATTAAATAATGGCCTTGAAATCAAAACATAAAAACCAAAGGCATCCTAGACTAATAAACAGAGCTTTGTACCTCTGTCTGCCTGAGGGCTAGAAAGGCACAAGGCTAAATATCAGAGTGTAAAAACACATGGAGAAAGTCTTCCTTTAATGAATCAGAACTGCTGCTTTTTAAAAACAGAAAGCTTACTTAAAAGAAAACTTGACATGTTTTCATTTGTACTCAAACCAAGAATATGAAATTATCTCCCATAGGATAATAGAAAGAAAGACAATATCCATAAATGAAGGGGCTTAGAAGTGGAGTGTTATAACCAATGTAGTCCATATACAGCATATTGAGAGAGATGCAACCTTGGTACGATACAGGTCATTTCTCATTCTTTAGGTTAGGATGTGATATTATTGATCTATATCTCTCTGAAGGAACACTACCCAAAATTTGGTTTTTGTGCATCCTGATGGTTCATGATGTCTGTAGGCTAGTTCTGGGTCTCATAGGTGTGGTTCTCCAGCACTCCTATGGTTAAGCAATCAAAAGCAGCATATAATTAGAGAACTTTTTCAATTTCCCAGATTTTGCTATCAACCCCTTTCACTGCGGTCTTTCATGTTATAATAACTGATCTTGGGCAAAAATCTAATATGGTGAAATTTAATTGGGATTAATGTAAAGTTTTATCTTTGAGCTAAAAACTCAATTTAAGAAGGGATATTACGGTTATATGGATAGACAATGTTTAATCTGGAAAAAATCTGTGTGTGTGTGTGTGTGTGTGTGTGTGAGAGAGAGAGAGAGAGAGAGAGAGAGAGAGAGAGAGAGAGAGAGAGAGAGGAAGCCAAGGTGATCTTAAGCTGCATTAAGAATGCATAGTCTCTAGGACCAGTAATCAGGCATATTGGCTCCTGTTACCCTCTACTTGGGACAAATCACATCTGGAATGCTTGCTTTTGTCTTGTGCTGATTGCTACAGTTTAGAAAAAATGATGATGAGCTGGAAAGTGGCCAGAAGAGGAAGACCAGGAATGTGGAAACCTTTGGGCTATACCATATAAAACTAAATGAAAGAAATGGAAATTATTTAGCTTGGAGAAGAAAATCCTGGAGGTGGAAAGAGGAGAAAAGGCATGGCCATATTCAAGTATTTGTTAAGCTGGAACTCAGAAGAGCAATTAGATTTATTCTAGCTAGCTTCAGAGAGCCAAACTGGGAACAAGAGAAGGGAGTTACAAAACAGAAATCTTGATCTTGTGGTCAGGGTAAGATTCCTATTACTTAGAATGACTTCAAACTAAAATAGACTGCCTTGGGAAGTCATGGGTTCCTCCTCCCTAGATATCTGTAAAGAGAACACAAATCATCATTACTTGTTGGTTTTGCTGTAAAAGAGATTATCACTGATTGAGGCATGGATTGACCCTTGGGATCTCTTGTCATTTGGAATCCCGTAATTCGGTGATAAGAGCTTTAGAGTTGGATCCTCAAGGGTGGGCAGGAATTAAACAGGTCAAGTCATGAGAGAGCCTCCTGAGCGGAAGTATATATATTTGAGTGTACTTTTGACAATCAGAAAGTCAGTATCTGAGAGATTTACAGCTGAAAAAGGCAATTTGAGATTCTTTAGGTCTACTGCCAAACCCTTCCAAATGTGGTCGCTCATTAGAATTCTGTCCCAGGCCCTCTTCCATCTATGTTGATGACCCATACAGATTTGTCTTATTTCTGCTTTTGAGTTCTGTTGTATAGCATCTATCATAGTGTGTTGCTTAATAAATATGTATTGAATTTGAATCTAATCCTAAGCTTTCATCTAACAGATGAGGGGACTATGGCTTCAAGAGTAAGTGTAATTTGCTAAAAGGGAAGTGGTTTGGATGGGTACACTTCATGTAATGGTGTGTGACATTATTGATCTTTGAACAAAGACTTCACATTAAGAGAGCCAATGGTTAAGTCAATATTTGTAAGTACTCTAAAAACTGGGCTTCTTAGTACCTTCTGTTTCCTTTCCCACCCATCTGCCATTGTTTCTGGAGAAACCGAAGGGAAGCACAGAAGACAGAGTCATATTTTGTTCTGTCAATCACCATGTCCCAAAAGGCCAAGCTTCTGGTCATGGAGCAAGACTGATCCTTGACAGCAGAAAGTCGCCGACCTAAAATCTCCTCATCGTACTCTCTAACTCAGCTTTGGATACTAAGCACCTTCCTTGTTCCCTCTGATGGGGGGGCTTGAGGGCGGAGCACGAAACACCCCCACACACTTTCCTTCAGAGTGGGCTTGACCTGGACCCTCCAGCTCCAGGTTTGAACTCCCAGGAATGCGATGCAGCCTGCTGTTCTTCTCCCACTCTCCCTTCCAGCCTCTTTTTGGGTACCATCCTCCTCCATTAGAGGAAGGTCCATGAAGGCAGGAATTGTCTTTCTTTTACTTTTTTATAGCTGCAGCACTTAGCACAGTGTCTGGCTTAATAAATGTTTACTGAATTGTATTAAAACGCCACATCCATGACAAAGCCTTCACTACCTTTGCAACATGGAGGTGCCTGTCAGAGCTTGTATTACATAGGTATAATCCTTGGGATCCCACATCACATAGATCAAAGGACTATTGTGGAAGGTAGGCACGTAAGTATGGGAATTGTGTGGCTCTGTCTCCATCCTCACTAGTACCCATTCCATACAGCAAATGGCCAGCCAGAGAATGATTGTCACGGTCAAAGGCACAGCATAAAGGAACCTCTTTATAGATGTAAACTCGTAACAGAGAGTTTCTTTAGTCCAGGGGTTCTTAAGGTGAGCTCCATGGATCTCTAAGGGATCTGGGAAATTGGATGAAGAAAAAAAATAGCATCTTTATTCTAACTAACCCCTAACTGAAATTTAGCTTTTTCTTCAGTTTTGAACATAGGCAACGAGTTTTCTGAGAAGATATCCATGGGTGTCACTGGAATTTTCAAAGGGGTTGACATGCAATGTGATGAATTCCTAGTCTAGTCTCACTCTCCAATTTTACAGATGGGAAAACTAAGGACAGAAAAGGGGAACTGACCTCTAACCCAAGGTTACGGAGGGCAGCATCAGAATTTGAACAAAGATTCCCAGATTCCAAATCTAGTGACTGCTCTACAGCACATAAAGACAAGTTTAAACGGTTTTCACGCTCCCCTCTTCTCCTCCCTCAAACAGCCTAAGAAAAAAATAACTCTTTTCCCACTGCACTTGTATTATCACATACTTTCTCTGAGTTCCTAATCAGGGGGTGTTTCTTCATTAGCATATTTCTTCTTGCTAGCCAGCCAAACTGTTGCAAGTGCTCAATTCCGAATGTTCCATTTTCCCCAGAGAGGTGTCCGTGGGTGTTCTGGGTAATCTCAAGCAGGGAGAAGTGGGAAACATTAGCTTATATTGTCAGTTAATAGGAAAAGGCATTCAGCTAAGATTGTCCAGCTGATTAGAGGAAAATTAGAGAGTGAAAAGCGGCTGTTCTCTGAAATGACTTTCCATCTTTCCTTCATCAAGAAAGCTATTCTCGAATGGATTGTTTTTCCGAATTGATATCAGGAAATTTCAGTGCTTGGCTGATTGACATTTAACTCAGATTGGATTGTTTGGGAGAATAATATTTTTCCCCCAATTTGTCAGAGAGCAGATGTATTTTTGTAACTTTGGTGGGCGATCTCTTCCTTCTAAACAGGAGTGACTAATAGGCCAGGTGGGTGCAGAGAATCAAAGGTCCCTTGTTAAATAACAGCAAGAATGCCACCAGCCTAGAGTTGACTTAGGCCTGTTAGTGAATACCTCTGTCTTTGCAGATGGAGGTCAAGTTCAGGACCCCAATATTGGCCGAGACAACCTTAGTTTACATTTATAACTAAGGATCTCCAACCTGGATTTTGCAATACATCAAGGGTGTTGCCATTTAGGTCAAGGAATGTCAAGATTGTTGGAAAGTTAAAAGTAAATGATTAATTTAATTAATAAATTATTTTAGAGATTTACCATTTTTTGGTATGTGGAGATCCCTGTGAGGGGGCCATCTCCAGTTGTCCTAATGTATATCTGACCACAAGAGCCAGATGGCTCTGGAGGAAGAAGTGAGGCTGATGACTTTACACTGCCCTTCCTAACTTAAATCCAATTCACTTGCATATCATGGCATCACCTCCCTGATGTCATGGTCGTCTTTGAGAATGAAGGACAAACTATAACAACTGATCCCAGTGAGACATTTTCTCTATGAATGAAGATGGCCACTTTCTGTAACCTGGACTCTAAGAAACTCTCAAAAATTTTTTTAGAGTTTAAGTGACTTATCCAGGGTAGCACAGTCAACATGTGTCTGAGGAGGAGCCAGGTCATTCTAATTGTTTATACACTGGGTCACACCATTTCTTTATGATTTTATCGTTATTAATAATAGGTGTCATTCATATCATTCTTCAGGCTTACAAAGCACTTTGCCTACATAGCCTTAGTTGATCCCCATAACAACCCTGCAAAAGAGGTACTATAGCTATTATTGTACCCATTTTCCAGATGAGGAAATTGAGGATCTGATAGGTTAATTGACTTTTCCAAGGCCATGCAACCAAGGCAGCATCAGAGGAGGCATTCAGATTCAGATCTTGACTCTAAATTCAGCACCCTGCTATAACAAGCATGTGTATCTCATTAGATAAATAATAGTAATACAGCATTTTATTCTGTGAAGGAGAAAGAGGGTATTGTTAAATTATAGTGTATGATAAATAGGTCTTCACAACTTTAAAAATGTTAAGCATTCTTTTTAGGAGGATTTGAGACCTTTTGCCGTCACCTTCGAAGTTTTCGGATGTTAGAGTCACTGGTACGTGGCTGATCTGATAGAAGACAGTGGTGGAGCTGGAGACAATTAGGATATTAAGGGAGGTGGAGACCTTTCCACAAGAGAATGCAGTGAAGGAACTGGGAATATTCAGCCTGGGGAAGAGAAGACTGAGAGGGACACATGGTAGCTGTCTTCAAGTATTTGGAGAATTGTCATGTGGAAGTAGCTTTACTCTTATTCTCCTTGACCAGTGGGAAAGCATATTTAGAAGCATTGTTATTGTCAAGTTATTTTAGTCATGTCTGACTCTTGCTGAACTCATTTGGGGTTTTCTTGGCAGAGATACTAGAGTGGTTTGCCATTTCTTTCTCCACCTCATTTTACAGATGAGGAAACCGAGGCAAAGAGGGTTAAGTGACTTGCCCAGGGCAAGCTAGTAAGTACCTGAGACTAGATTTGAATTCATGAATGTGGGTCTTCCTAATTCCAAGCCAAGTGCTCTATCCACTGCTCAACATAGATACCCTTAGACTCAAAATAAAAATTCTGAAATAACTAGTTATCTAAGAGAAAAGTAGACTGCTTTAGGAAGTATCAAGTTCCCCCTCACTGAGGTCTTCAAAATGGTGGCTAGATGGCCATTATTTTTCTTCCTAAAGCATTCATCTGCTAACTTAAATTTTAAAAATTGTTTAAAGAAAAAATATTTTCAGGCTTGATTTCTCTCCCTCCCACCTTATCCTCTTCCTCCAAATAGGAAAACAAGAAATACTGCACCTGTTATGTTACAGATGTGTGCACATACACAAATATACATGTTGTGGGTATATATTGTATTAATGCCCGAGTGCATGTATGATCAGGAACCTATGAAAATAGATATACACATGGAACTATCTGTCGAAAACCACTTATCAATGATGCTGTGAACAGGATTATTTTACATTTAAGTTGCACTACTTGACCTTGGAGATTTTTTTCTAATGTTGAAATTCTGTAATTCTGTGGTTCTGGTCAAATTCTTTTTTTTTTTTTTTGAGAGGGGAAGGCAAGGCAATTGGGATTAAGTGACTTGCCCAACGTCAAAAAGTTAGTAGTGCATCAAGTGTCTAAGATCATATTTGAACTCAGGTCCTCCTGACTCCAGGGCTGATGCTCTGTTTACTGCACCACCTAGCCACCCCTCTGGTTAAATTCTTATTTGGAATCTAGGAGACATCCAAAACAGCAGTATCCATTTCAATGATTATCAGTCCAGAAGTTTCTATGAGCCATAGAGAACATTTTTAAGAAGACATTGTAATTCAATGCAAGATTGTTTATATTTCTCTCTTTAATATTTTATTCTATATTCCTAATGTCATCTCAGTTCAGACAGCTAGGGACCATGTAAATTTGGCTAACTGAATTATTAACGGGTTTCTCTAGGAGCACCTCAAGGACTAAGCAAGGAATTTGTACTTGACACTCCCATCTAGGGGAGTTGCGTCAGGCTCTCCCTGCTGCCTCAGAGATCAGAAGGCAAGTGATTATGACAGAATGTCTGTGACAAGGGTAATGCAACCAAGTTATCTTACTGATCTGTTTATTTTACTCTCCTGCTACAGCAAACACTTGTTACTTTTGAATTCTAAGGATGCCATATAAACAAGGAGAAACATTTATCAGCCTCCACAAAAGCTGTCAAGATTTGCCCTCATGGATGTCACTGTACTTGCTCACTCTATCCAAGCCCAAGGATTCATATGTTGTCATCTACCAGCCTATTGGCCTCAGTCTTACAATGGGCTTCTGTTCCTTTAAGGTATGTAGAAGAATCTCTAGGATGCTAAAAATCATCTGTGGGTCTCCTGGGTCCTATTTCATTACTCAGCCTTTGAGCATTGCCATTGTTGCCCCTGTTTGTTGCCTGACTGCCATTTGTCTAACAAGTGATCTTGGGGTTTTAGTGGACCACAAGTTCCATAGTATCATTTGGCAGTTAATGCAATCTGGGGTTACACTCCAAAAGGAATATTATCTAGGAGTAAGAATTAACAATTCTCCATTTGGCCAGACCACCACGGTAGCACACGTTCATTTCTGACAGTCATAGTATAAAAAGGATGAACTGGACAGTGTCTAGAGGCCGACAACCAGGGCGAGGAAGGGCCTCGAGTCTGTAAGGAATGGCCAACATTAATAGGGATGTTTATCTGGGATAAGTGGTGATTCAAGTAGGATATAATACTATCTAGGTATTTGGAGGCCTTTCGGAGATGGATTCTATTTGGTTCTAAAGGGTAAAATCAGGAGCAAAGGGTAGAATGTGCAAAAAGGTATTTAGGCTGGATGACGGCCAAAAACCATTCTAAGAGAGCTGTCCAGAAGTGGCTCCCTCTTTGGAGGTTAGATGTCTACTTCTTGGGCACATTGGAGAGGGATTCTTTATTTTTGAGTGGGGGGAGAGATATTGATTGAATTAGAAGACAAGGGAGGTCCTTCCACCAGCTTGTTTTTTTTTTCCCCAACACCATTTTCCCTGGTCACTGTCCTCTAGAAGTATCTAATATAGTAAGGGAGTGAAACAATACCAAACCGAGAGACATAATGCTCAACAAAAAGCAAATATATTTGAAAGCTATCACTCAAAATGTTACGACAATAAGGATTTGTGTGTGTGTGTGTGTGTGTGTGTGTGTGTGTGTGTGTGTGAAAGAGACAGAAAGACACAGAGAGACACAGAGAAAGGCAGAGACAGACAGACAGAGAGATATTAAGGAAGAAGTCCTAGAAGAAGTGGCTTTTATATTCACTAGGTAGAAAGAGGGAAGGAATTTATGCCTGTGCTGGGGAACAATTATTAACAAAGGTACTAGCCTGGGAGAACTCAGGACATGTCCAGATACTACAAATTGGTTACTTTTTTAAATAGTGCTCATGGAGAGGAAAAATATTAGATAAGACTTTTAAAACAGAGAATGTTGCCACATTATGTAGGACTTTGAATGCCAGGCAAAGGAAATTAGATAGAACATTTATTAAGCCAGGCATAGTGCAAGGTGCTGATGATGCAAAGATAGTCCTTGAGCTTGAACTTTTATTTGTTTTAAATATTATATATATACATATATATGTGTGTGCATGTATATACACATACACATATACATACACACATGCATACATATTAGTGTTCAACATGCACTTTTATAAGATTTTGAGTTCCAAACGTTTTTTCTCCCTCCATCCTGCCTTCCAAAGATGGCAAGCAATTTGATATAGGCATTACATGTACAATCATATAAAAATATTTCCATATTAGTCATGTTGTGAAAGAATAATCAGAACAAAAGGGAAAAACATTAGAAAGAAAAAGAAATGAAGAGAGTAAGCTTTGATTTGCATTCAGAGTCCATTGTTCTTTCTCTGGATGTGTATAGCATTTTCCATCGTGAATCTCTTGGAACTGTCTTGGATCTTTGTATTGCTGGGAAGAGCTAAGTCTCTCATTGTTGATCATTGCACAATGCTGCTATTGCTGTGTACAATGTTCTGGTTCTGCTCATTTCACTCAGCATCAGTTCATGTCTTTCCAGAATGTTAATATTCCATTACATTCATATATCACAACTTGTTTACTCATTCCCCAACTGATGGGAATTCTCTCAAATTCCAATTCTTCCCCACCACAAAAAGAGCTACTACAAATATTTTTATACAAGTGAGTACTTTTCCCTTTTTGATGACCTTTTGGGGATACAGACATAGGAGTGATATTGCTGGATCAAAGGGGATGCACAGTTTTATAGCCCTTTGGGCATAGTTCCAAACTGCTCTTCAGAATGGTTGGATCATTGAACTTTTATTCTAACAGAAGAAACCAACACATGAAAGGGAATTGGAAAGTGGTGATGAGTGTGTTAAGCTCAGGAAGAAAGTTGTTATTTGGCATATTATGTGGCATATCCAGGAATGCTATTCAAGCCTGGGTTTGGCCAATATAAGGACAAAGCTGGAATACTAAAGACTGACATGGTTCTAGGGGTGGGGTAAAGTGGGGGTGATGGCAAGAGTGAAACTGGGGGGGAGAAGGCATGGCAGGAGACATCTTAGAAATTTGAACTTGATTCTTCAGATGACATCTTTAACCTTTGTTTTCTATAATATGTGCTCTGGTTTCTGCTTAATTTCTGACTCACCAGTGAGAAGTACCAGGTACCTTGGATACAAAGAAGTTTCTGGCTCATACAAAGACAACAAATGGAACAATCCCCATGCTCAGAGAGCTTACATTCAAATGGGGGATTTACAATTTGTACACATATGTCTAAATATAGAATAAATATAAAGAAAAATACTGATAGATACAATATGGTTTAATAAAAGGTAATTAGGGAGGGAAGACATGAGCAATTGAGGGTATCAGAAAGGGCTTCTTGTGGAAGGGGCTTAGGCTTGATCTTGAAGGATGATGACAATCAGAGGTAAAGAGAAAATGCATTACGAGGCACAGGGGATGCCTGTAAAAGTATGGTGGTTAGAAATAAAAGTACCAAGTATAAGGAACAGAGAGAAGGTCAGTTTGACTGTATTACCAAGTAGATTTAAGGGAGAAATATGTAAGAATACTGGAAAGTTGGGAAACGGCTAGGTTGTAAAGAGAATTAAGGGCAAAATAAACGAGTTTATATTTTACACCAGAAACAATAGGGAGCCACTAATGTTTACTGAGGAGAAGAGTGACCTGGTCAACCCTGAGCTTAAAGAAACACATTTTTTTTCAAAGCATGATTTCCTGCCTAGACATTGACTCTTTAATTAACTTAGCTCTTTAGTTGGATTATGCCTTTGCTTTTTAATCCCCCCTGCCTTTCCTGTAGCCAGACCTAAGCACTGCCACCGCCCAGTCCTAGTGTCTCCAAAGGCTTTTTCCATATGCTCATTGTTCTCAGGATATTCTAACAATAACCTTCCACCAAACTCATGATACAGCCATAATCCAACTGGCCTCTAACACAATCAGTGAAAAGCCCAAACCTATACCCATGTTCTCTCTGGCTATAACACCATGCAATCAACAATAATGAATATAACTATTATAGACAGCTCTAAAGTCTGTGAAGGAAGGTATGTTGTCAGGTGTACAAACAGTCCAGCTCTAACCTTTCAGGCAAATTTGTGTTTTCATGTCCTCAGTGTTCCAACCAAACCATCTGATTTAGATGACCTTCTTTGTACTGGTTGCTGTCTGTGCCTGTAATGCACTCCCTCCTCCCTTTCACCTCTTAGGGTTTCTAGCTCCCTTTAATGTTAAGCTCCATTCTACCTGAGGACTTCTGCCCTCTGCTGCACCCCCAACCTATGTTTTTTTTTCTTTAACCCATAATTTCATTGCTTTAGGGAACTCCTGGGTCAGGAAACTCCCTCTACCAGTGCAGATTGCACTGATTTTTACAACTTACAGTCGTAAAGAGATGCCAAGAACACTCAGAAATGGTTACTTGGCCAGTGTCACAAAGCCAATATTTCTCAGAGGTGAATGACACTTGAACCTAGGTCTTTCTTATTCCAGGAACAGCTCCCTATCCAGCACTCTGAGGTTGTCTATTCACCTCCTACACCTGCCCCATTTTAATTTGTATTTACTTTTAATTTTTTCTTACATTTTCTATTTTGAAAATAAATTCTTTCTTGCAGAAGAATATAAGCATTTTGAGGGTAAAGAATATTTTTATCTTTTCATCTAGAACACTGAGCACCTGATCTGGCACAAAGTAAGCTATTAACACATGTTTATGAAATGGATACATCATCTCCTTTTATCTTTAAACCAGCCTAGATAGGAAAATGTAGACACTGTGGTTCCCCATTTTTACAGATGAAACTACTGAGGCTAAGGACAGTGGTGCCCCATGGCCACAAAGTATTGGGACTAGGAAGACTGTAGCAAATTCATTCAGACCCAAATCATGGTTTGAACAGGAATTGAAAGCTACAAATCAAAAAGTTATAGGAAGTCCAATAAGGGTGTGTGTGAAAGAGATAGAGAGACACAAAGACAGGGAAACAGAGACAGACAGACAGATGTTAAGGAAGAGGTCCTAGCAGAGGAATCAGTCTATTCAGTCTATTCTACCGATCCCTTGGAAATGCCTGGGTTATGTGGGAGAAGAGTCAATGGGAAGTTGAATCTGTTTGACATGAATCTCACATTGTCCTGTGTGAGTAGATATGACTGTAACTGAGTGTACATTACATTGAATTTAAAGTCCCTTGGGAAACAAGAACACAAGGACCCAAAATTTGTAACTGATACTAATTTTACCTTGAATCTAATGATTTTTTTTAACTTCAAATGTCAAGAGCCCTGATCTTGGTGATCAGGACCCAGGATTATTCCCCTCCCCTTCCTTAACCAAAGAAGTATGAAAGATACTGTATTCAACATTCAGAAAAAGGCTGATAACAACAAAGAATAGTGTGTCCCTCACTCCCTTCCTGCCCCTTTCTTGCCCCCCGCCTTCTTATTTGCCAGCATTTTGCAAGGACAGCTCCCTTCACATTTTCCCTTCAGTCTGGGCATACAAGGGTTCTATGGATTTTGCAGATCCAATTCAGGGCCATTTAAAATGCAATGCCTGTACAACAAGAAGCAGCCAATAGTGACTGAGCAGGGCTATTTGAACACATAAATATTTCATGGTGCTCTAAAAGCCACGAATGCCAAACTCTAAAATGTCTGTAAACATCTGAGATTTCCAGTTCCAAGAATGTAATTATAGTCTTGGGATTTGTGGGGTGTCTGGCCGAAGACCCTTTTCATTTGGAGAATTAAGGATAAAATGATGACCTTGCAAAGAGGAGGGTGTGCTAACATCTTCCTATTTTAACCTGGGATTGCGGATAGGAGGGAGACACAACCTTTTTTTTTCCTTTTTCTTTTTGTCTCCTTCTCTCTAGACAAAACCTTATAAACAATGTGATGTGGGAGGGATTTTTGTGATCTTTTGGTATGATCCTATAGCTATTGCTGCAAACGGCCTCAGAAGCCATGCCATCTAACCCCTTGACTTCTATAAATGAAGAATTGAAATCCAGGAGATGTTAAGTGACTTGTTCTGTTTCCTCAGGCTGAAATCCCAGCAAACATGAAATGCAAGGTTTGAATCCCTCTCTTCTGACTCCAGAGTGAGTACCCTTTGCCTTATCCCATCCTGTGCAGCAAAAAAACAAACAAAACCAAAACCAAAACCAAAACCAAAAACAAAAAAACAGCCAATGAGGACACTAAGAGGGATTGGTTTAATGATTTTCCTTCTTGGGGCTAATACCAACCTCTCACATAGACAATGCAGTTACCATTAGACAACCTTGAACTAATGCTCATTAGAAAAAAATCTCTCTTATCAGGATAAAATCAGCAGCCACCAGAAATGCTAACCCATCTCTTGGCTCCAAATAACATAACATACTTTAGTTAAAAAAATAAGAATTTTGGAAACAATAGGAAAATTCTAGCCAGAATGCATAATAATTTTATTATTTTTTAAATTTATGATTTATGATTTATTTCATGATTGTGGGGAACTCACTCGACCCTTCTGTCACCTGTAATCTTAAAAAGGCATAGTTTTCTAGGTGGCACAATGAGTAGAGCTCTGGCCCTGGAGTCAGAAGGACCTGAGTTCGGATCCGGCCTCAGACACAACACACAGAAATAAAAACCTAGCTGTGTGACCTTGGGCAAGTTACTTAACCCCAATTGCTCTCCAAAAAGCAAAAAAAAAAAATGCACAGTTTCTTGGGAAGGAGAACATAACCAGCCCCTGTCAGAGGTATTACTGGAACTCAGGACTTCTTGAGTACAAGCCTGGCTTTCTTGCCTCCATACCATGCTGCCCATCTGCCAAGAAGCTCTTGTTTCTGAACACTGGAGAAAGAGCCATGAGGAGCAGTGGAGATGTCATGTTCTGTTCTTTGGGGTTCACATCCATAAGAAACATCCACAAGCACTGAAGTCCAGTATCCAAACTTCCAATGAGCTCCATGGGCATAAATGATGGACATCTCTATGAAGGGGTGAACTCTCGAGGTCTGATCATTTACTTAGATTATCAAAGTTTCACAGGCCTCAGCCAAATCTGTGATAGTAGATTACCAAAAGGTAAGAAGATGTATTCTCTAACAATAGACATTGCATACTAGCAGGGGGTGGTGGCATATATAGATGGGCCACCACCCCCTGCTAGTATGCAGTGTCTATTGTTCCTGCTAGCATGAAGGCTGAGCCTGGGTTATTGTTTGACTTTGAGAGGTTTGAGTCCCAGTATGGCTAATTGAAGCAAAAATTGGGAAGAAGGTGACAACTTACATTGGTAAAAGTTCCTCAACAGGAGGAGCTCCCTATCCTGATGAAATCACAGAATTTATATTAAAAATGAGCCAATTATTCATATTGTTAAGATGTGAGTGTGTGAATTGTGTGTGTATGCGTGTATAACTTAGTCATGGGAACTGACTGAAAAACACTTGAGCATTTCGCAGGATTTGCTCTTTCGTGAATAGGGGTATTCCCTCTGGAAGTACAGATTTTGACTCATCCACACCTTCTCCTCCCATATGAGTCTTGTCCCAATTCTCCCGTGAATCCTCCATCAAACTAACATGCTGCAAGCTTTCTTCTGGTTCACTTAATATCTCCCAGGAGCCTTCACAAAGCTCTGCTTGCTAGTTATTGTCCCATGCTTTCTCAAATCATGACTGGTCTGCCCACTTTTCTAATCACTCATGTCTGAGATGCTGTCTCAGAAGAATCAAAACTGTGGGTTTCTCAAGAGGCAAAGGACAGGTGCATGGTGGTCAGATAAGGTTGCTTAGGTACGACTCTTCATAATGCCTTCTAAAATGATATCTTTTAAGAAATTCATTACAATGATACATCATATTATTATTTCATACTAAAATGATGTTGTGGTGGTTGTCGTTGTTTAACCTTCATTTTCAAAGAGGCCCAGTGACATCACAGGTGATGCCTTGACTTGGATTTAAGTGAGTCAGAGTTGCACAAGTCATCAACCTCACTCTCTTTTCTTGAGTCATTGAAATCCAGTGGTGAGACAAACATCAAGATGACTGATGATAGCCAAGGATGCAGTGGATGACCTTGGCATCTCCGTGTTTGACCAAGCTCTGAGTCTTCCATGGTTCCTGCTTCAGCCACCGTCAGGGCTGTTGGAACAACTTGTTCTTATCTGACCATTCTTCTGGGAGAACTCTCCATATGCTTGGGGTAGATATCCCCCTAACTCACCGAAAAGATTGAGGCTTGTTGGTTAGCCTCAACCTAGTTTTTTTTTTTTTTTTTCTGTCTGGCCAGGATGGTATATCAGGGTATGTTCACTATGCACGCTATCTACAGTTTCTTGGAGCCACAGGTGAGAGCTGGCAATGAAGAAAGATTTGGCCTTGGAGTCAGGAGGATTGAGATGTCTCTACAAATACATACTGGCTATGTGAATAGGACCAAGTCACAGCTTCCCTGATCCAGAAGCAACTCTCTAAGACTACAGATGTGCATATTAATGAATCATTTGGAAGAATATCTGTTATCTTACCTTAACCCCTAGTGTCAGAGAGCTAGAGCTGGAAAAGGGCCCAAGGAGCTCAATGACTTGCTTAAAATGACACAGTTATTAAGTTGAAGAATTAAGATCTGAACCCAGTTTCCCTGATTCCAAATGCAGGCCTTTTTCTACTACATCAATCAGAACATTTCCTGTTCATACATTTCAAGATCTGCAGAGTTGGAAGGGACCTTGTTAGCCACCAGTCCAACTTGGACCTGAACAAAATGCCCTCTCCACCATGCCTGGCAAGTCCCCATCTGGTCATTTCTTGAAGACTTCCACTAAGGGGATCTCCCTTACCTCCCAAGACAGCCCATTCCACTTTGGGGTAGGGAGGGAGGTTTTGTCCATGTCAGGCTTAAATATGCCTCTTTGTGACTCTCATCTTCTGCTCCTAATTCTGCTCTTTGGGACCTAACTGTCCTAACCTAACCAGCCTAACTGTCCCTCTACACATCAACCGTTCAGATCCTTGAAGCCAATTGCCATGTTATAGGACTTCAGCTTTAGAAATGGAAGGGGTCTTAGAGATCACCAAACCCAAATCTCTCATTTTACAAATGAGGCATAGAGTGGGACAATGTTTTGTCACACAGTCAGTAAACATCAAAATGAGGATTTGAATCTAGGTTCTCTAACCCTAGAGCCATCCTGCCAAATGATTTGGACAGGTTCATTTTGCTATGCTTATACAGCTCTGAAGCAGCTGTGTGGCAAATGTACAAATGATGAACTTGAACTCAGCAAGACCTTAGTTCAAATCCTGCCTCAGACACTAAGTGTGTGTCCCTGGACAAGTCACAATGGTTCTCAGACTCTATTTTCTCATCTGTAAACTGATAATAATAGCACCTACCTCACAGAGCTGTTGTGAGGACCAAATGTGATAAGGAAAGCACTTTGTAAACCTTATAATGCTGTATAAATGCTAGTAATTAGTATTATAACTATTCACACATGATAAGGGGTAGAAGAGGGATTTGAACCCAGGGTCTTCTTTATTCTGAGAGCAACCCTCTACATGCTACTTCACCTTGCCTCCATGTCCCTCCTAAGCTTTTTTTCTTTTCCTGACTATACCTCCCCAATTCCTTCAACTGGTGCTTATATAGTATGGACGTGGGATCCATTGCCATCCTGGCTGCCCACCTCTCTAGCTTATCAATGACTTTCTTTCACTGTAGCTTCCAGAACTAAAGACAATATTTCAAATATGGTGTGAGCATGCCAGGGCTCAATGGGACCCTCAGCATTCTTATTCATGGTTACTGTGCCTCTCTTAATGTAAGCCAGGATTCAATTAGCACCCCTGTCTTTGGCGATATCATGTAGTCCCCTTCTCACCCGTAAGTCATCATTTGGAACTTACTGAAGCTGATTTCCACCCACTATGTGGCCTCCCATTGCCTTCTGTGTGACCTGAAATTTTAATTCTTCTGAGATTTCAGTGTTCTGTGATTCACAATCATAAAGCATTGCCTGGAGAATATCGATGTTAAAAAGATGGGCTTTTGCGGCAGGGAGTAGTTTGGGATCACTAAAGGCCCTTCATGGGTTCCCAAATGTGATTTAGTCTGCTCACCTCCTCCTACTCAGTGCTGAGCTGAGCTCATTGTCCCTTATCCTCCCTTAAAATAGAAGTTAAGAGGTTTTTCCTTTTTTTTTTTTTTAATCATTGGTCTAAGTGTCTGAACCAGAAGGCCATGTGCAAATCACAAGGAAGGATGAAAAAAATAATGAGGACATAAGTCCTCAGTCATGTGTTTTCGTACAGACCCATGGATGCCAAACCAGGGTCTGGACAGGAAACTTGGGGGATGTTAGTCAGTCCATAAACATTTATTGTATGTGCCAGATGCTGTGCTAAGTGCTGGGAATGAGGAGAGGGACCCGGGAAATAGTGATGGTCTAGTTTGGGGAAGGCTTGTGGCTTTTGTTTTCTCTGCCTCTGACAATATCCATATTAGTCACATTCATCTCTCAAGGCTTCCAATATTTGCACGATTTATGCCATAATTTATACTATCATTACATGCTGTCTCACATGATGATTATAGATTTGGAACTTCTCAGGGCCTGGCTCCAGCCCACCTGACAGACGTCTTTCATCTTTTTGCCCTTGTACATTCTGAGCTCTAGCCAAAGTCGAAAATAAACCACTTCTCCATCTACAGCACCTTTCTACAGACCACTTCCTGTGCCTGGAATGCCATCCCTCCTCAAGCCAGTCTCACTAGCATGATTCTAGGCTCAGTTCAGGTCCCCAACACAATAATACCTTTTCACTAACTGTTAACTCTGACCATTATTGCTTAGTATAAATCTTGATTTTACTTACTTGTGTAAATTTGCTTCCCTGCAATCTCCACCCCTACCCTTCTTGAATGGATGCTTCTTGGGAGAAGAGCTTGTTTTTGCCTTTCTAATTTTAATACTTGTCACACAGAAAGTGTTTCATAAATGCATGTTGGACTGCTTGTTGAATTAGAGCTGGAAGAGACCTAAGCAATCACCTTGTCCAACCCTCTTAATTTTACATTCTGAGAAACAGAGCCCCAGAGGAGCGAACTGTCTCACAATTCATAAATAGCAGATTTGGAAGGTCTTATCCCCTCACATTTAGTGTTCTTTCCACTATACACTTTCTCTTCTTATGTCCTTTATGTAAATCATTTCCCTATGTTGGTGTTTGAATTGTAAACTTCTCCTGGTCAGGGACCCTGATCTCCTTTAGATGCTAGACGATGTCTCTGAATGAAGATTTGTTGATATTACATAAGTAAGTTTATAAAGCAGCATAGTGGAAGTCAGTCAGGCAACAAGCATCTATTAAGTGCCTACTGTATACCACAACAGTGCTGCCCTTTGGGGTTAGAAAGACAAAAAAGAAGCACCTTCAATCCTCAGGGAACTTCTATCAGAGAATAAACATTATGAATACACATGAGATTATAAAAATATAAAAAACACTAGACTTCCTTGTTTTAGTCTTAGGCTTTACTGCTTACTGAGGTTTACTTTCTTCTTTTTAAAATAAGGATGTTAGAATTATAGGATATAGAGTCTTCAGAGGTCATCAAGTTCAACTGTCTCAATTTATAGATAAGGGAATGGTGGCCCCCAAGATTAAACAATTTGCCCAGGGTCACAAGGCAGTAAATATTGGAGGCAGGATTGGCACTCAGACCTTCCTAACTCCACAGCTGGCCCTTTACACTGTACTACATATTTCCTATCTTTCAAGGCTTTAATGAAGTTAAAGCCACTAGCATATGAGATTCTTGAGAGTAAAGTCCATTTTTTGTTTTTTTGTGTATCCCCAGTGCCTAGCAGAATACCTTGCATTTATTAGGAGCTTAATAAATGCATGCTGAAATAACTGAATATGATTCATAAATGGTAAAGCACTATAGACACTTTAGCACCATTTACTCACTCTTTTCTTGCCTTCCTAATTCTTCCTCTTCCCCACATATCCCCTTGTTTCCAAAGTGGTATCAGGAAAATCAGGTGTTAGAAAAGGAAACCCCCCTTGTCCCTTTGCCCCCAAGTCCCAAACTAATTGCTCAGACCTATATTCATCGCCTACATAAGGAGAGAAACTTGGCCCAATGAAAGGGGCTTGGATCATTTTGCTGACTGTACGGAAACAGAGGAATATTTCGGTCATGCCCAGCTCTTCATTATCCTTTTTGGGGTTTTCTTGGCAAAGATACTAGAGTGGTTTGCCATTTCCTTCTCTAGGTGTGAAAACTGAGGGAAACAGTGTGAAATGACTTATCTAGGGTTACACAGTGCTGGAGGTCAGATTTGAACTCAGATCTTCCTGCCTCCAGGCCCAGCACCCTATCCAATGTGTCACCTACCTGCCCACATCAATAATAAAAATAGCTGGAAACAGATAATGATATCACAAATAAATGTGGCCTGGGGTGGAGAAAACCTTTCCTTTTTTCAAAGAAGGAAGTGCCAGGTGGGAGGGAAGGGGAGCTAAGTGAGCAGCAAGACTGTGGTGTAGGCAGCTGGCCTTTGCTGCTTTCCCACATCTCCTTTCCTCCTACTTGGTACTTCTCCCTTATCCCAAAGCTTTCCTATGTTTCATTCTTCCTCACAGATGCCTGTCAACTAATCCTTGCTGAAGTGCTAAATGATAATCAAAAATATAGGGATGGAGGCTGAATCTGGGATTTTGTTGATAGGAGTTCCTAGATGAAGAAACAAACTCCATCAAAGCAGATCAGCTCCTTCTCTAAAAATTTTAGAGTTGGCTGGGGCACTGACAGGATGAGACATGCCCAAGCTCACAAAGATATAACATCTGAAGTGAAATTTGAAACCAGGTCTTCTGACTACCAACCCAATGTCCTTCCCACCCCCACCCCAAAGCCCACCATGCTGCCTAATGTCAGCTATTGTTTTAGTATTCCTCCCCTTTTACCCTTGCCTCTGTTTATTTGGGAGTCACTAGCTGAAGAACATGTCTTTTTCTCAAACATACCAAATTAAAAAAAAAAAAAACTTATTGCTTTAACTCACCTGAAGCTTCTCTGAGACCTGGCAAAGGGCCCTAATAATTGGCAATACATTATCCTTAGCCCATTCTATGCACCCAGTAAATGGAAGATGTTCAGGAGCAAGTACTTAGCTTCTGCTTTTACTGAAATAGTCAATATACTGAGCATTTCTAAAACAGAACCATGGACAGTGGCCAGAGTTAGCCAACTTTTGGCTTTCAAACAACATAGCTAATTAGGATTTCCTATTCTAAGTCTATGACCTTCCGTTCAGTCTTCCTGTTTCAAGTCTTTCCTCACTCCCATCCAGACTTTACTCAGCAGCCAAAGTGAATATCCTAAGGCTCAAATTTGATCACATAATCCCCTCTACCTTCCTCTACCTCCAATGGCACGCCAGTGGCTCCCTATTACCTCTAAGATCAAATATAAAATCATCTGTTTGTTATTAATAGATATACACAACCTGTCTCCTTCCCACCCTTCTATTCTTCTTATACTTTATTCCCCTCCATGAATTCTACAATTTAAGGGCACTGCCTTTCTTTCTCTTCCTCTCCTCAGTCTCTCTTCTGACTGCTTACTCTTAATTGACTTTCCTAATGCCTGGAATGCTCTCACTCCTCACCTCTACTTCTTGGTTTCCTCAGCATTCTTTAAGACTCACCTTTTATCTCTCTTATGCTCTCCTCCACTCCAGTTCTTACTCTCTAAAATTTCTTTTCATTTGTACTTTATAGGTTTTGTATATATAATTATTTGCCAGTTGCCTTCTTTCATTACAATGTAAGATCCTCGAAGGTCAAAGACTATTTTTGCCTTTCACTGTATCCTCCATGCTTAGCACAGTTCTGGGCACAAAAGCCAGGCTAACCTCTGTGGACATTATTTCGCCAGGAGAGTATGAGGGGTTGCAGGCTATCCCCTAGAGTTCTTGGCTCTTGCACAATGGTGTGTCAGGGAGGGAGAGGAAGTAAACCCCAAGAGAATAACATAGTGACCCTCAAAGTGCGCCTAAGTGTGATTATCATGTCCAGCAGTGTGGGACAGCAGAAAACCCAAACCTATAGCAGTCCATAGATGGAGCATACTCTTGGCTAAGCTCCATTTCCTTGAAGTTAGTTATGACCAATGATTTACTATACAATCTTGGGTAGGTTCCTTGTTAAATCTCTCAACAACTCAGTTTGGACACCAATCAAATAAGCAGTATAATCATTGTGCTTTCTCTGCCCCAACTTTTTCATTTGAAGAAATAAATGCTGAAGTTATTCAATGTTAAACAAAAAATCCAGCCCTCAAAGACATTTAGACAACTTTAGGCAGTTGGAAATATCATCTTCCTCTTGGCCCTAGGTGATGGAAATGTCAGCATTAGGACTGAAGCCCAGAAGAGCCCAGGAGAGGTTCACATTCAGAGATACTGAAAATGAGAAGCAAGAACAAAGCCCTCCCATTTCCACCAATCACCTCTTTCTGTTCCCCTTGTTAATTTCTTTCCTTAAACAATTCCCCTTTCCCATTCTGAGATGGATTCTTAGGTGGTAGAAGATTCAGGAGTGGGGAACCTAAGGCTTCAAGGTCACATGTGGCCCTCTAGGTCCTCAAGTACAGTCCTATGACTGAATCCAAACTTCACAGAACAAATCGTTTTTATTAAGAAATAGATACTAGGGGGCGGAGCCAAGATGGAGGAGTAGAAACAGCTCATCCAAGCCACTCTGCCCCCAGATTCGCCCCAAACTATGTAAAAGGGGACTCTGAACAACTTCTGGAGCCCCAGCACCCACAGAATGACACAGAGAAGCTAGCCTCCCACTGAGGACAGCCCAGCAGCCCTGCAGGAAGGACCAGCACAGCACTCCGGAAGCCGGCAGCGCACAGCACGCAGAGTGCAGGGAGCCGAGCCGAGTGGAGCCCAGGTCCCCATGAGCTGAGGTTTTAGCCCCAGGGCGGCAGGGCCAGCAGCCGGCTGGAGAGACCCCAGAACACCAGCAGCTGTGGCGACTCCAGAATTATCAACATAGACATGCCTAGGACAAAGTGAGAGGTTAGTTCCCTATGGACTTTGGGACCTGTATTTGGGGAATGGATCGGCTTTCTCCCCTGGGGGCTAGAAGCCACTGAGGAGACACACCATTTTGTAGTTTTCAGAGGCAGCTCCAGCTCCTGGCCTGCAAACTGTAGGGAGATCCAGCGATAAGTCCTGGGGGGTAATCGCTCTTGCTTTAACCTCCCTGGATCTGGATTGTGATCTGGGGTGGAGGTCGTGGGTGGGTTTACAGCTTGTCAGAAACGGAAGTTGGCCCCCTCACATGTTTGGGGCGAAAGTTCCTATCTGGCACCAGGCCATAGGGTGGCAACAAGCCCAAAAGTCAAGTACTTAAGTGGCAACATGCCAAGGCAAAGGAAACAGAAAAATGCAACCCTAGACTCCTATTTTGGGGGCATAGAGCGGGAAAAGGACTGTGAGGTCAGAAGTCCTGCTCCAAAAGCCCCAGGGGAAAACATGAGCAGGTTGCAGGCCATAGAGGACCTTAAGAAGGACTTTAAAAATCAAATAAGAGAAGTGGAGGAAAAATTGGAAAGAGAAATGAGAAGGATGCAGGAAAAGTATGAAATGAGGGTCAATAGCCTGACTGAGGAAAACAACACCTTAAAAAATAGACTAACTCAAATGGCAAAGGAGGCCCAAAAGTTCACTGAGGAGATTCATTCCTTCAGAGTTAGACTGGAGCAAATGGAAACTAATGACTTTATGAGAAATCAAGATGCTGTTAAGCAGATCCAAACAAATGAAAGATTAGAAGGCAATGTGAAATATCTCATGGGAAAAACCACTGACTGGAAAATAGATCCAGGAGAGACAATTTAAAAATTATTGGACTACCTGAAAGCCATGATCAAAAAAAGAACCTAGAAATCACCCTTCAAGAAATTCTCAAGGAAAACTGCCCTGATGTTTTAGATCCAGAGGGCAAAATAGAGGTTGAAAGAATCCACCGATCACCTCCTGAAAAGATCCCAAAAAGAAAACTCCCAGGAATATTATAGCCAGGTTCCAGAATCCCCAGATCAAGGAGAAAATACTACAAGCAGCCAGGAAGAAACAATTTCAATATTGTGGAAACACAATCAGAATAGCCCAGGACCTGGAGGCTTCTACACTGAGGGATCGAAGGGCATGGAATATGATATTCCAGAGGGCAAAAGATCTGGGAATGAACCCAAGGGTCACCTACCCAGCAAAACTGAGTATTTTGTTTCAGGGGAAAATATGGTCATTCAGTGGAATAGAGGACTTTCAAGCATTCTTGAGGAAAAAACCAGAATTGAATAGAAAATTTGACATCCAGACACAAGAAGCAAGAGATCCCTGAGAAGGTAATCAGGGAAAAGAAATCAAAAGGAACTTATCAAAGTTGAACTATTTACATTCCTATATGGAAAAGCAATAACTGTGACTGATGATATCTTTCTCACTATGAAAATAATGGAAGAAGGGTGTGTGGTCATATGAATACATATGTGAATGTGTGTGTATATAGTTACAGTTATATATGGATAGAGGGCATAGGTTGAATTTGTTGGGAAGGGAGAATACTCAAGGGATGAAATTATGAGGTGAGAGAGGAAAGTGGCAAGAGGAGATGGGGAGAGACAGGGTAGGGTAAACTATCTCATGTAGAAGAAGCAAGGGGAAGTGGTTGCAAGGGAGGGGGAGAATAGGAAGGCAAAAAGGCAAAACCACATTGTCATTGAATTTAGTTCAGGGAGAGAATGACATACATACTAAATGGGATATCTCAACCTACAGCAGAATAGGGGGAAGGGGGATGAGAGGAAGGATGATGGATGGGGGGGCATCCTTGGGGGGAGGGGAGGTTGGAAGTACCCACTATAGAAGAGGGACAGGATCATGTAGGGAATGGACCAGGTGGGGGGTGGGATGAGTAGGAGGGAATTATAAGCAGCCTTGTACAATATATCTACTATGATAATATTTTGCATAGCTAGACATGTACAACATATAGTGAATTACTTATCTTCCAGAGGGAATGGGTGACAAGGGAAGAAGGAAATGGATCTGAAATTCGAGGTCTTAACATTAAATGTTCCAAATATGTATAAATACTATTATTAATACTCTTTTGCTTGTAATTGGGAGATAAGATGTGCAGGCATTGGGACACAAAGATTCACCTTCCTGTAATGGAAAAGTCGAAGGGGGTATGGGAGAAGGTATGGGAGAGAGCAGATTGGAGGTAGCAACATCTTGTGGCACTGCTATTCTGGGAGGGTGGGTAGGGGAAAAACAGGGGGGGAAATAATTGTAACTCAAAATATAGCGGAAATGAATGATGTAAAACAGAAGTTAATAAAGCATTTGTTAAAAAAAAAAAAAAAAGAAATAGATACTAAGATGTGAGCCCTCTTCAGGCTAAGCCTGGAGCACACAAGGAGAGAAAATATAAAGCAGCCAAAAAGTGGACCTAGGATAATACAAGATTCCCCTGCAGAAATATGCCTCACATCTACCCCTATCTCTCAACAATTACTGATACCCAGAAGGTGATAGATTTCCCTCTTCAGAAAAGACAACAAAAGATGTTCCTGATAACTAGAGGAAACTTTTCTTCTATAGGTAATAGTGACAAAACAATGGTGTTCTGAGATATTAGCAATGCAGGTTGGCACTCACTCTGCAACTTACAGTATTAGAGAGTTGACTAGGGCACTCTAAAGGTAAGTGACCTGGCCAGGGTCACACAGTCAGTATGTGTCAGGTGCAGGACTACAACCAAACTCTTATTGGCGTCAAGTGTGACTCTGTAGCCACTATGCCAGGTTATCTCTTGTGTATAAAAATAAATGCAAGACAATTGGGAAGGAACTTCTAGAGTCTAAGAGGATGGGGAAAGACACCAAGTAGAAGATGACTCAAAGTGTGCCTGACAACTAGGGATTCTAAGAAGCAGAAGTATCTAAAGATAGCTTTCCTTGACCTCCCTGGATTGACCACTGCCAAGGAATCTGGCATAAGGACCAAAATTCTGTAATTAAATGGTTTTTAGGTGATGCCAAGATCCTAACATTTGGGGATGCTTTGTAAAGCTATTAAGTAGACCTAAAAACATTTAACATACAGGGACATTCCCTGTTTTATCATTTCAATCTCAGAAGACCTAATGTGAATCCAGAATTCATTACTTAGCACCCATGTGACCTTGACAATCTCAAGTCATTTCTCAAATGGCTTATTTTCCTTGCAATGAAAGGCAAGGGAACTTATAAATGAGGCAGAAATGTGAGTTATAATTATCTCAGAGTAGGTTGCAATGTCCAGTGACCATAAGGTCACTAATGAGCATTTGGATGTTTATAACCATGACTTACATTTATACATTGCCTTAAAGCTTGCAAAATACTTTCCTTGAATTAGCCCTATAAGGTAGGTTGGGTAAGTCTTACTACCCTTCTTTTAAAAACCTTTGTCTTGCTCAGATTGACAATGGTAGTAAATCTCCTGTGTTATAGATAGGTTATTCTAGGCATTGGTGGAGGGACAACTCACACTCATGTATCTATAGCTGATAAACCTGAAATTCAGAGAAATCAAGTCACTTCCCCTAAATCACATAGCTATTAAGTTTCAGAATTGAGATCTGAATCCTACTCTTCCTCTTGATTCTAATCCAGAATTCTGTCTATCACACCCCACTGCTTCCTAGTTTATGAAATGTTGGAAATGAAAATCATCAGGGGACTGGAGGATGAGAGACTTAGAGGTAGAAGGAAGCTTTGAGATGATCTAGTCCAACACCATCATTTTACAGTGGAGGAAACTGAGGCCCACAAAAGTTAAGTGACCTGTACAAGGTCATGTTGGATTTGAAATCAGATCCTCTGACTCCATATCTGGTGCTTTTTCTATTTTTCTATTCACCTATTACAAATATTATCATTTTATTTATGAGGAAACTGACCCCTAGAGAGGATATGTCCAAGGTGACACAACCAGCAAATAGGAATGTGGAGAAAACCCACATCTCTTGATTCCTAATGTAATGTTTGTTCTATACCTACATGCTGTTGGGGTCATTCTTGAACTAGTGAAATTCACCAATAAGGCATGAAAGGAACATCCATTGGGCTTCCATGAAGTACTTCTAGTTAAATCCATTTAAGATTCAAGCTTGAAGTCTTACACCAAAACTCTAGCTTCCATTGTCATCACTATCATAACCATCATCACCATCACCATCACCATCATTGCCACCATCATCACCACCACCACCATCATCATCACTACCACCATCATCATTGCCATTATTTGAGAGTCTAGGATATATTGCAATATATCTCACCCTGTGCTTTTTGTTTTTTTTGACAAGCCATCTGCTGTAGATCTGGGCCCCTTTCCAATGCAGTGATGATAATAATTCCCAACCCTACAGAGACTTTATGGTTTTAAAAAGTACTTGCCTAATCACACTCCTATAGCATAGTGAATAAGAGCCCGAAGTTATAGACGAAGAAATCGAGACTCTCAAAGGTGATGGAGGTCTATTGTAAGCCGTGTGACACCTCCCAACATTGGGTTTACTATGGATCATTAGTTCAAACAAGTTTCTCTAAGGGGGCAGCTTGTTTGTACCTAGTGGTTTGTGTGTTGGCTCTCCCATTAGACTGTGAACTCCTCAGACATAGGAGCTGTCTTTTCTTTTCTTTTTTTTAACCCTAGTATTTAGTATAGTGCCTGGCACATAGTAGGTATTTAATATTTGCTGACTGACAAGGAGTTTTTAGGGCTATGCTCAGTCATATAATAACATGTACACATTCAAAGATACAAACCTACCATGGCAATTAATAATGCATTCAAAACCATTTCTAATAATTTAATGGTGGATTTCATATTTCCTGCTTTGACCTAGTCCTTGTATACAATGTAAAATAGATTATCTCTAGATCAATCAGCCCTTCTCCCATTCACCTGCCTATTCACCTTATCCATTCAGATAATTAAAAAACAACAATAGGTGAGTTTGGTTAGGCTTATCTATAGCATTACCTTAATTCAGAGCCAAAACTAACAGTCATTTGTGCTTGGGGCTGGACACCTGCTCCCAGGGCAAGTGGCACAAAGCATGATCCCCAAGGCTTTTTAACGTGGAACCCCTTGAGCCTGCTTTGGGTGATGAGGAAGGGAATGGAAGCAGGATGAGACTAAGCTGAGGAAGAGCTTAGCTCACCTGATGTAGATCGCAGGTGGTAAGGGATGAGGAGAGGCAGTTGGGCCATCTGGTAGTTTCATTTTTGAACTAAATCTTCTAGGTAATTAGATGTACTCTACCTTTTATGTTGTTGAAAGATCCAAGGAGTTCTTGGGACCTTGGAGAATCTCTCACTTCCCCACTGCAGTTACACTTTGTTTCAGTCCTCCAATGGTTGACCTCACTTTTAAATTCTTAACAGCAGCTATAATCCTTGCTCTCACTAGTGATTTTCCCACAGTCAAGGTGCCTGCGAAATATTTATCAGTTTACTGATCTCAAATGTTTGTCAATTGAAGAAGCCATTTCTGTGGCAAATAGACCATAGAAAGGCTTCATTTGCTGTACAACTTCTTTTGGGACTCTTTTCTGCTGGTGAGCATTTTATAGCTGCAAGTAAATGAGTGGAATCATGAATGGGAAACTGCATTAACATGAAATATTAATTCCTATAAATCAGGGTGCAAATGGTCATTAAATTTTTAATTTGTTCTCACAACTTCCCTGCAAGGCAGGTAGGGGCAGACCCTGAAAGAAGAAAAAAAATGGATAAACAGAGAGAGGCAATGTATATACCCAAATCATACAGCAAATCAGCAGTGGCCTTTACAAGACAGATTATGATAATGAATACCTCAGGGATTCCAAATATGTCCCCTGGCCTTGTATTAAAAAAAAGATTGTTTAATGGCAATAAGATTCTTTTGAAATAAGTGAATTAGTTGACAAAATGTCAATTCGTTCCAGCTAGGAGATAATCCTCTCCTCTGATTGGAAGAGAAGTTTCTGTCCATAACAGGTGATGCTCTTTGCTCTGTCTACAATGTTATTGACATTGGCCATTTTCCTATATCCACTAGAGAGAAATGGAAGAAGTTTAAGGGTCAGAGAGTTAATTCACTTAGACAATATCTTAATTGAGGTTCCTTCCCAGTAAGAAGCAAAGCAACATTAACCTTTAACAAACTCCCAGTTAAAGTTCATGGGATTTAAAAAGAAAGAAAAGTCATTGGAATTCCACTGAAGCTGGCCTTTCTTTGTCCAGTTGCATGTAATCCCAAAGTCAGTCTTTCAGTATTCTGGTCTCAGATAAGGAGTTGGGGTCTGACTCAGCTCACAAAAAAGTAAGAAGGAGGCTGGCATAAAGGGACTCCCAGAAGGTGACTAATAGCTTATTAGTCCACAAGGGAGACACACAAGTGCCAGGTTCCAATGGGATGCCAAGAATCAGCTCCTACTTTTATTCATTGTGCCAGTGGCCCATATCTACCCACACTAGAAGGCAATTATTATCACTTTAAATTTTAATCCCTGAAAGAATCACATCTAATTTTTCAAATGATACCACAATGATGTCTTTCCTAGCACTGAGCTAGAGATTAACACTTAGTCAAGTAGGTTGGTATGGTATAGCAGTAGGAGCACTGCTTCTGGATTCACATTCTGCCTCTGATGTTTACTTCCTGAGTGACCCAGAGCAAATCAGTTAACGAGTATTTATTAAGTGGGGAAACCAGGTAAAGCTAGAGCATGGAGCCTGGAGTCAGGAAGACCTGGGTTCAAATCTGGCCACAGATACTTACTGAGTGATCCTGGGAAAACCCTTTCATACTGTTTGCCTTGGTTTCCTCATAGGTAAAATGAGCTAGAGAAGGAAATGGCAAGTAACTCCACTATCTCTGCAGAGAACTGCCAAAGTGGGATGATGGAGAGTCCAACACAACTGAAATAACTCAATGACCACAACAAAATGTGCTGAGCTCTGTGCTAAGATACTTCATTCTTTGGGCCTTGGTTTTCTCATCTATGAAAAAAGAGAGGGTTGGGATAGATGGTCTTTGAAAGACTGCTGCTATTACTACTGCTGCTGCTGCTGCAGCTGCTTCTATTACTACTGTGGCTGCTGCTCTTTTTAAAGCTGCTGCTTTTGCTGCTGTTACTACTACTGTTGCTTCTGCCTCTGCCTCTGCTCCTTTTGCTGGTCCTACTGCTGCTGCTGCTGCTGCTGCTGCTACTACTGCTGCTGCTACTGCTGCTGCTATTACTACTACTACTACTACTACTACTACTACTACTACTACTACTATTACTGATGCTGCTGCTGCTGCTACTACTACTTCTACTACTAGTACTATTACTACTACTACAGCTACTACTTTTAAGGATAATAATAACAGCTAACTCATATACTGATTAAAATTTTGCAAATAACAACTTGATTGGATATCTGAAGCACTGTGTTCAGTTCTGTGAGCCCAGTTAGGACAGGACTTGATAAGCTGGAGAAAGTTTAGCAACCAAAATAGGTAAGGGTATAGGATTCATGCTATTTGTGGATTGATGGAACCGAATTGGGATGTTTAGCAGGAAAATGAGGACATGGCAGTTATTGTCAAACATTTGAAGGGCTTTCACAATGGAGGGTAATTCCCCTTGTTTTGCTTGGCCTCAAAGGGTAAGAACAAAGGGCAGAGGTATTAAAGATAGATTTAGTCTTGGTGTCAGGATAAATCTTACTAACAGTGAGAAGAATCCCAAAGAGTCAGGTAGGGTACTCACCCTCATTGGAGAGTTTCACATAATTCTGGCTGAGGGTTTGTTTGGCATGGTGTAGTAGGGATTCTTTGGGGGGATATGGGTTAGACTCAACAAAGATGGTGACTGAGGTGCCTAACAAGTCTAAAATACTATAATTCTGTGAAAATTTGCCTTCCCTCCCAATTGTACCCCACCAAAATGCTAAAAATTCTCATGTTGCTTCTTCCTAAGGTACCAGAATGTCGTCTAGAGTTCAGAACTTAGAATCAAGTCCTACCTGTACAAGCTCTCTAAGCAACCATGGAAGTTGAACCTCAACTTCCTTATCTGTAAAATGGGGATAATAATACCTACTTCACAGTACTTTTGTGAAGTTTGAAACAGACTTTCTGGGAAGTGACATAGCAATGTTACTTAGGATTATTCCCTTTAATTATGGCATTGAAGACCTCCATTGATAAGCAAATATTACTTGGGAGGGGAAAGGCACTGAGTCATATTCAATCATTAATTCCCTAAGACAAGAATAATTTATGAAGCAATTTCTATTGTTTTAAGTGCTGAGAAAATGAAAATATAAAAAAAGTTCCTGCTCTCAAAAGACTTCCCTTCTTCTGGACAATACTACACATAAAGGGGAGACAGCATGAAAAGTCAGAGGGCCCAGGAGAGGCTTCCTATGGAAAAAGTGTTAACCTTTTGTCCTGGATCCCTTCGGCAGCCAGATGAAACCTAGGGAGTCCTTCTCAGAATCATTTTAAATACATAAAAATAAAATAGGAGCACAAAGGAAAGTAAAGGATAGTGAAAAAGATGTCATGCCCACCCACTCCCATTCAACTTTGCAGACTCCCTGGAGATCTTAACTCTTAGCCTAGGAGGTAGCCACTGACCTGAATCTTGACAAACTTGTTTGGGTTTCCATGAAGACAAAGCACATTTATAATGATCACTCCCTTTCTATCTCTTCTCTGTTCCCCCCACCCCCCATCAGACTATGACTAGAGGTTAAAAGGATCAGGCTGACCCTTTATAACCACTGGCATTCCTCCAAAAAACACTGGAGAGCTTAAAAAAGATGACATCACCACCTTTCACTTAACCCTTCTTTCTTATGTTATGCCTAACTTTTCCAGGGTTTTGAATTTATGGTCCATAATATTTCCATATGTAGCTAACAATTACCTTTGCTTCTCTCTCACAAGAAATTACCTTTGCTTTCTTTCTCTGGACAATTCCGTTCCTGTGTTTTGGCTCTATTCTCTCAACAGTTGATCTGTATTTGGGGTGCCAGCTAGATCCAAGTGGTGACCTTTAAGTCCTTTCTAAGAATGCTTCCCCAGTTTCTCTGGCTCTAACAAGGATGAAGACATTCCCCAAAGATGCTTTTGACTCATCCCTGGGCTTTGCCAGCTGGGTTGAAGAACAGTTTTCAGGCTTCATTTTCTGATGCAAAAACAGTTCCCTTGAATTTCCCTTCTGTCGTTCTTATTTGTCTCCTCCTCCATCCCACCAACTCTTGTGCATTTCTTTTGTCAGCTGTCAGTCTCCAGAGGAAGCCCGATAGCCCTGTTGGGAAAGTGCTCAGGGGTGATGGGCCCACGGGGTCAAATTGAAAACAGAGAAATCTTAGTATAGCATTTTCCAAAGGATAAAGAAAGGAGAAATATTTCATGTCAAAAATCTTCCTGAAAATAGAGGAGAGCTAGTGCCAGGGCCACTAGAAGGGAAACAAGCACAAGGCATTTCTGATAGGCACTAAACTTAGGCATCTTTTCAAAACAGAAGTTTGCACCTGGAGAGATGGACATCATTTTCTTAAAACTGAGACTTTTGGGGTGGCTAGGTGGTGCAGTGAATAGAGCACCGGCCCTTGAGTCAGGAGGACCTGCGTTCAAATATGACTTCAGACATTTAACCCTTAATAGCTGTGTGACCTTGGGCTAGTCACTCAACCCCAATTGCCTTGCCTTCCACCCACCAAAAAGCAAAGCAAAAAAAAAATAAAAAAAATAAAAACCGAGACTCTAATCCCTTCAAATCTTTTATCAAGGGGTTCTTAACTCTCTTTTTGTTTCATGACTCCCTTTATCAGTTCCATGGAAGCGCATAGACCTCTTCTCAGTCTAACATTTTTAAATTTTTGAAACAAAATATATACAATTAAATAGGAAGGAAATTTTATTGAAATGCCATTTTCTCTCTGTATATAAGTAAATATTATGTGTGCACGCATATGTATGAATACAAATATAAATATACATATATGTATACATTCATGAACATATATACAAGTTCACTGATAACACTTTGTTATGTAGTGAACAATGGAAAAAGTCATAATCTTAATAGCATGTCATGTAGTGGACCTAGTAATTTTTAGGGCACTCAAAGATCCCACAAATTAGATCCTATGAGTAGATAACTATTCTATCATTTTATTAAGTTCAGGACATATATGTAAACAAATGTACCTGATTTGGTTGATAAAAATTGTATCTTAAAGAGCAAGGAAAATGGAAAACTGAGGACTAGTCCTGGCTCTACTGTAAATTGGGAAATTTCTCCTTTCTTGGGTTCCATTTCCTCACCTGCACAGTGAGTACTTTGTAGGCGGAATTCTTGCTTAGGTATTGATTGAATTTACTGACCTTGGATCTCTCTTAAAACTTGACTAAATGAGTCACAAATTCCTAGTAGTATAAGTGTTTTAAGAGCCACCAGCAGAGATGTCACGATTCAACCTGTCTGAATTTTTAAAGCCTTCTTTGTGTTTTCAGATAGGCATTCTCTTGGGTCAATTTCATTCAACAACCATTCAATAATTACCTACTGTGTGCCAGGCATTGTGCTAGACACTGGGGAAAAAAAAGGCAAAAATGAAAGCGTCTCTGCCTTCAAGGAGCTCACATCATAACAAAAAGAATGATTCATGTTTGAAAAGTGTTTAAGATTTACAATGTAGTTTACATATATCATCTTATTTGATCCTCACAACAACACTGTGATGTCAATGTTATAGTGACTCCCATTTTGTAGATAAGAAAATTTAGGCTGAGAGAGATTAAGTGACTTAGCCAGAGTGACATAGCTATATGTGTCTGAAGCAGGATTTGAACTCTGATCTTACGGATTCCAAGATCCATCTTGCTGCTTCTATCGAGTAATTGAAACTACACTGCATGACTTACAAAGTAATTCTTTTATTTTGCTTTGTGGAGGGCAATTGGGGTTAAGTGACTTGCCCAAGGTCACAAGGCTACTTTTTGTGTTATGTGTCTAATTATTGAACTCAGATCCTCCTGACTCCAGGTCTGGTACTCTATTCACTGCGCCACCTAGCTGCCCCACAAAGTAATTCTAAGAAGAAGAGCGAACTAACATTTGAGGGGATCAAGAAAAGTCTCATAGAAGGGGTGGGACTTGAAATGTTTTGAAGAAATCCATGGTTTTTACTCATTCAAGTTTAGGAATAAGGAGTTCATCATGGAGTAAACATTTGTCCCAGAGCACCCAAAGAGAACATCTTTGTATTTGTGAGAAAGGACAAAGTGGTACTGGGAAATAATCTGAGGTAATTCCCAAGAAGTGAAGACAAATGAACTCCATGATGTACCAGGAAGCAAATCAAATCTGACCCACCAGTGGGCTTCCAAAAAGAACTTTCTTGTGGCCATTTCTAAGGGTCTCTCTCCAATGGCACCCTGGATGGGGTTGTTCAGGCTTTGCTGGATTCATTTGAGGGGCTCTGTAATTTGGTTAAGTGATGACAAAAACTAATTGAAAACACAATCAGCAGGAACTCGTGTTCAAAGCAGAAAATCCATATCCTGACACGTGTTATTCTTTGCTTCAATGGGTCTGGATTTGAGCTTGAAGCCCCAAACTCCATGGTACATAATTATGATGGATGTGTCCCATGCCAGGGGATAATGGGTGATGAAGCACACGTCTGGGCAATTATTTTCTAAAAGCATAGGTATTTCAAAGGAAGATGGAGGAAAATGAGATGAAATTGAGAAAACGGAACTGCCAGAGCTGGAATCTTTGTCTGTCTTGTACAATTTATAGGACAGAAAAATTTTGACATTAAAATTATATAATGACTTAAGTCACAATAGGACACTTCTCCATAATACAATGGAAAAAAATAAGCAATGTTTTCCAGGGAGCTAAGAAGCTTCATTGGACAAGTTATATTACAATGAAATATTAATGCAGGCTCATTTGTCATGTGTTAATTAGCAGAATAAGCTGTAGGAAGTCCAGATTACCATGCAAATGTTAATTAGGTCATAATTTATGTTAAGCATTTCTAAGTATAGGAATGGAGCATCTCATTTAGCAGCGGTTGAACTTTAAAAATAATTTGCATTTGCAACTGCTAGTTTTCAGTGTTAATATGACAGTCACTCCATTTTAATAAATACAAGAAATTGCATTTAAATAATGGTAAATTTCAGAGTTAATTTGGTCAGAGCCACTAAATTTCCCTGGAAGATGAAAACTCTGCCCTTTATTCACCCCTCTGACAGACAACAGTGTTTCATAATCTGCTCTTCCAAAGAAGGCAAAGTTCTAATTCCTTCCTCATGCAAAGGACAGAATTGAGGCAGCTAACAAAATAATCATGGTCCCAAACACTTCCTTCCTTCTGAGCAACTTTCCAATTGGCCCTCTTGTTTTCTAATCTTTTCTCTGTGCCTATCCATTCATAAATGGATAGATGGTTCCTGAGATTCCTTCCAGTGCTAAATTGGGGACCCTTTTCTGATTCTTCTCAGTTGTTTGTGCTCTCTATCTTCAAATAATCTTTTACTTACTGTTCTGTATATGTGATATAATCTCTAGGAGACTATAAGCTCCTTAAGGGTAATTTATATATATATATATATATACACACACACATACATACATACATACATACATAATGTGTAATACATTATACACAGGTATGTTATAAATGTGTATATACACACATACACACATGTATATGTGTTATATATACACACTATAATGCAATATAATATACACATATATACATACACACACCTAATACAGTATTTTGCATATATGCCAGGCACTTAATAAATGTTTATTAAATTTATTATTTCTGGAAGAAAGTATGATTGAATGAATCAGATGAAACATCTACTCAGATAAAATACACCCAATAATTGCTTCCAATGTGTCCGTAGATATGACTCCTGCCTTGTTTTGTCTCTTGAAATTAGGAAATTAATATTATCTTCTTCATTTAGTTTCTTCTGGATAGGTTTAAACCCTGTGAAATTTTTTTACCTGCTGATTTATATATTCAAACAATATTTCTTTTTGGAAGGGTGGTCAGCATTTAATCTAAACAGGATTCTTTTTTAAAAAAGAGGAAGCCATTTAAATACATTTGAATAAATTTGTCCTTTGCATTTGCATGAACTAGGAGCATTTACAGAAGGTGTAAGATCCTAAACTTGACTGGTTTTTTTTCAACAGTAGCTTTAGATGCTCTCCATTTGGTCATTTTTGGACCAAACTGTTATGCTCTTTGTCTCCTATGCATTCCTCTGACTCTGGGCCTGTCTCTTTTTTTGAAACTGTTCCTTACTTCTAGAATATCCTTCTTCCCTATCCATCCTTTAAAAGCCATTTGAAAACCCACCTTATCCATGAAACCTTCCTTGATTCTTCTTCACATACTCATTAATGATCTGTGCCTACTTAACTTCACATAGCACTTCCTTATGGTCCTAGTTTAGAGCTATGGCAACCTCAGAGATTTTCGAATGCAACACTCATTTTACCAATGAAAAAATGGGGACAAGAGGGCTTAGATGATTTGTCTAGGGTCACCCAGAGAATACATGGCAAAGCCTTGATTTGAACTGGTCATTTCAAGGCAGGCAAGAAAGTTCAGTGTTTTGTTGGATTGGAGGTTTTTCTTTTTTTTCTTTTTTACTCCATTTTGTTTAACACCTTTCTAATGCAATTTAAGTGATACTTAGCACTATGATAATCTGCATTTCTGTCTTATTATCCGACTATACTATAAGCTCCATGAGGACAGATACTTTGTCTTAGATAAACTTTGTATGTTTCATAGATCTTAGCATATAAGAGACATTCAATAAGTATATCAAATGGAAAGCTTTCAGTGCTAGACTCATTAGACTGGCACTGAATGCCTTCCATAATATAGGCTCAATCTCCCTTCCCAGTCTTATTTTATACTACTCACACTTTCCTCAACTCTCCTCTCTGCTCCAGTCAAATTGTTTTACTGTATGTTCCATATAGATACTTTCTTGAGCTACCACTTTCCCCCAATTTTGGTCAAGTTATTTCACTTTCTTGGAATATTCTTTTTCCTCCACCCATTCAAATCCTGTCCATCCTTCAAGTCTCAGCTTATATTTAAAATCCTTGTAAGGGGTTCCTAAGCCATCTCTCCTTGAAGTAATCTCTGACTTCTCTGACCTCTTATGACAATCACTGTCCGTCCCACTCACTGGGTGCTTTGGTGATTACTCTTCTTACCTGGATCATTAATTTCCATAGTTTGCTGTCATTTAGTCACCTGTGTCTTCATGTTTTCATATTCAGTTAGATAGCTTTATGAAGAAAGAAAAATTTCCACGAATATTTTATACTTCTTTATTTTCCCCACAGTGATTAACACCAGGTCTTCACTATTTGAAATCCCCGACCCCTGTTCTTAACCAATATTTACTTGATTCCAATTATTTCACACAAAACACCCCATACTCAACTCTTCCCATTATACTCCAACATGTTTAATCCCTACTTTTCCATTACTAGCTATTCAAAGATATGAGAAGCAGTCAGGCATTGTGGAAAGGGAACTCAATCAGGGGTTGGGAGAACTGCATCTAAATCACATCTTAGAAACTAGATGATCATGGGAAAATTCGCTGACCTCTCAAAACCTCTGTTTCCTCTTCTGTAAAATAGAGGACTACAGATTTGGAAGTGGACTAGCCCTTGGAGATGATGTAGTCCAACCCTGTCATTTTACAGATGAAGAAAGTAAGCTGAAGAGATTGACTGAGGTTATACATGCAATACACAGCAAAGTTAGAATTGAATATACAATCTCTGACTTCAGATTTAAGTTATTTCCTCTCCCCCCATTATAGCAAGATGTCTTCCCACAATTTAACACTGTCCACAGGTCTCCATCTAACAGGATGGTGTTGAGGAAAGTGGTTTGCAAAACTATAAACCCTATGTAAATGTGAATAGTAAAGGAATAGTAAAGAAATAGTATATAGGAATAGTAAAGAAAAAAGGCCATTCAAAATCTTGTTTGGTGACAGCCAATTGGACAACACTTGCTTAGAATGCATTCCCTAGTATGGCATATATAGAGACTTTTGAAACAGAGGTGGGAAGGAAGGAAGAGTTCAAACTTCACTTCTCCCCAGACAATATTCTTTTCCCTGCATAGCCTGGCTTATCTATGGTCTAAAGGTTTAGCTATGTATGTGCTCCCATTAAGATGAGGAAGGAGATGCCATTATTTGACACCCTTTTTTCTGGATTTCCCAGAAACAATATCTTCTAGTGATATAGTACTTCAGTGGCATTGTTCATACCTAATAAACTCAGGAGTGAATCAGGGGAGATGTCATTAGCCATCTTCATTTTATGCATGATTCAACTGAGGCTTTAGAAGTTTTACTGGTAGATCCAAATTCATGTAACTAGTTAGGGGATTCTTGTCCTGCCTTCATCACTTACCAGCTACATGTAATTAATACCTCAGCCCCAAAAAATGGAACCGTGGAATATCATTCTCTCCCTGTTTTCCGCCACTATACATAGTGTCTCCTTAGTAAATTGGCAATTGTCATATTAATGCATTTTTTGAGGAATACTTATTCAGTGAATAAAAAACATACACTAAGCATAGATACAGACACCAAGTCAGGAAAAACTGGATAACCTTTGGAACATACTTTCTGTTAGACCCTTAGCAAATCATTGAACTTCTTAGTGCTCTAGGCAACTCTCTGTGTCTCTAAGCCATAGAGAAGGACACAATATTCATGGTAGACAGGACTTCCTGCAAAGTGAATTCCTTATAGCTGTGAAAAAGCAGATCTAGTCCTTAGCCCTGTGTTTATTTCTGTCATGATCAGTCTATTACTCATGAAATATGATCATCTTCCAAAAATTGAAAACAAGCTTCACCTGGAGGTCAGTGAGGAAATGAATTGTGGGAACGAGCAAGGTTTGACATATATCAATAGCAAATCATGGGAGAGAATTAAAGGAAGGTGTGTCATCAAAGAAAATGTGTGAAAGAAAAGGAAGATTGGCAGGTCGCATGGTAAAAGGGAGAGATAACTAATGGATCATTTGTATGTTCTGTTGGCATCCATGTGAAGACAAGAAAAAGTGTGACCTCTCATACACACATGTTAAGTGGACCTCCTATGGTAAAAATATAAAGATCGTGACCAATATTTGCAGAAAATTAGTAGGTGTAGAGAATTGTAATTTGCATCATTGGAAAGTCTACCTCTATCAATCAATGAAGACATACTTAACAAGATTATGGAGGCATTTGAGTATATAAGAACAAAGTCTGTGAGTCTCTCATTTATCATTTATCTAGCCTATTCTGTTTCTGATAGTTGCTAGGACCAAAGGCCTTTGGCCAGTAGGAAGAAAGCAGGGTACATGATTGAAGAATCCAGAGAATTTGGCAGCAGGCAAGAGGTAAAGATCCTTTCAGGAAAGAGATCAGTATTAGGGAGGACCAGTGTGACAATGCAGCAGTGTCCTGATAGCCAGCCGCCATCTTGATAGTCTTACAAAGGGCACTATCAGGCAAGAGAGGGAAGACAGAATACAGTGGTAAAAGGTTAGAGCAGCCATGGTTGGGCTAAAGTTTCCACTTCCTGTGTGGACTGGTGAGATCGAACCCAAGTCTGAGAGTTCTTGAGGCATTTGGAAATTAGTCAGCAACCATTTCTGATATACTGTAACAAAACAGGCTCCATCTTCAAAAAGCTTACACTTTAATGGAGGAGTCATATGCATAAATAGGCATATGCAGCTCATGTGCAAAAAAAAAAATAAACAAAAGGCCATTGGGGCAGGAGGGACTCTAGGAGCTGGAAGGATGAGGAAAGCTTAATGAAGAAGGTAGTGTTTGAGCTGAGTCTTGAAAGAAACAGTGGTTCACAGGGAGCAGAGGTGAGTAGGGAGTGAATTCCAGGAATAGGGGACAGTCACTTAAAATTAAGAATAGGGAAATGGAAAATTGGAAGACCATCAGAGCAGGAACTTGGGCACAGAGGAATATCGCCAGGACCAGGATTGATGTGTGTGAGTGTGTAGGAGGGCAGTGTATATGGTTGTGGAAAGTTGGTCATGGTGGATGAAACAAGAACGAGTACCAGGGTACAAAATCAGGACAGGACTAGAAGTAAGGATATTATGTGGATTTATGGATTATATATGGATTTATGTGGGTTCCTCTATCACCACACCTACAGTCTGGGCTTGCCCCAAATCTCAAGAGGAATTTGAGGAGGGGAGCAGTCTTGTCTTCATACATAAAAGGAAAGAGTTGACTCATTCTTTCAAACAAGATGGTTTGTGACAGGGGACTTGACTAATCCACATTTTCATAATACAGAGCCAATCCGCTAAAGAAGCAATCAAAAGCCAGCTAATTGAATTATCCATGAGTACATTTAAAGAAGAAATATTGCTCAATAAAATTATATAGCCTCTCTTCAGCCCTCCCCTCCAACCCTTTTATCTTTTCTCCAAGGCACAGGTACCTGACTTTCATATCAAAGGGTCTACAGACTCCGTATAGATCTGACCAGGTGTGCATAATGCACCAAATTCCCTCAAATGTGAAAGGGGGAGATTTTACTGTAAGCATAGGTGCAGACAAAATCCTCTTGCACTGTACTATGAACATGCACCCTATATTTTCTAGGACAGTTGCACATTCAATAAAAGAATGCATTCATGTGACAGAGAGCTAGAGTTGGAAGAGACTTCATAAGTGATTTAATTTAGAGGGATCCCAACTTGTGGAGCCAAGATGGAGGAGTAAGCATTGAATCACTGTAACTCTCATATTAACCTCCAAACACCCATAAAATAGTACCCCAAACAAATTCTAGAGTAGCAGAACTAGCAAAAAGATGGGGCAAAATAATCTTTTAGGTCAAGAAACTTGGAAGAGTCAAGAAAGGGCCATCTTAGTCAAGTAAAAGGGGAGCACATTCCAGGACAGGAAGTGTCCCACCAAACCAACAACAAAGCCCACCTCAGCAAGCCAGTGGGAGATCTGGAACTCCAGTATGATGGGACATGCAAATGCCAGCACCAGGAATCCCCACATATCTTAGCATAGCCAGGTGAATCAGCAGACTCCAGCTCTAAGAACCACCACATGCTTCAGCATAGCCCTAGGCAAACAGGTATTCTCTAGTGACCAGACCTCTATGTGCTTCAGTTGTAGATTCAGGGAAATGCAGAAATGCCCCAGCAGTCTCAGCATATGCCAGACACCAACACTTGGACCCCAGCTAAGAACCAGGTAATCTGCCAGACCCTTATAGCCTCCAGCAGTGCCAACCACCCCCTCAGCACAGTACCAAAAACAAGGGTCCCCAGAGGGCTTCAGGGCAACAAAAGTACAATGCCAGGTAAACAGCCAGGGCCTATACCCACTAGCACAAGAAGCCTGTGACAGTGTCCCTTTTATCCTGGGTGCAGAGCTCAAATTTAAAAGAAAGGGAAAAAAGCCAAAAACATGAGTGAAAAACAACACAAAAAGAATCTGACCACAGAAAAGTATTATGGTGAAAGGGAACATTAAGACACAAACTCAGAAGAGGATACCAACGTCAAAACACCTTTGGGAAAAACCCCAAAGAAAAATGGTAAGTGGTCTCAAAACCAGAAAGAAGTCATGGAAGAGCTCAAGAAGGAGTTTAAAAATCAGGAGTTTAAAAGAAAAATTGGTAAAAGGAATGAGAGTGATGCAAAAGAATTATGAAAAAAAATTATGAAAAAAAAAACAGCTTGGAAAACTGCTTAAAAAGTACAATCAGCCAAATTGAAAAGAAGATACAAAAATCCACTGAAGAAAACAACTCCTTAAAGAGTACAATTAGCTGAATGGAAAAGAAAGTACACAAGGTAATTCAAGAAAACAGCACCTTCGAATTTGGAATTGCACAAGTGGAAGCTAATGACTAGATGAGACATCAAGAATCAATCAAACAATTTAAAAGAATAGAAAAATGAAAGAAAATATAAAATATTTCATGGGGAAAAAAAAAAAAAAACAACTGATCTGGAAAATAGGTCCAGGAGAGACAATATCAGAATCACTGGACTAGATGAAAGCCATGATCAAAAGGAGAACCTGGACATCATCTTTTAAGAAATTATCAAGGAAAACTGCCCTGTACTGGAAGTAGAGGGCAAAATAGGCACTGAAAGAATTCATTGTCCCCCAAATAAAACCTCCAAAGAACATTATAGTCAAATTTCAGAACTATCAGGTCAAGTGACCTAAAGAAACAATTCAAATATCAAGGAGTCACAAGTATGATTACACAGGACTTGGGAGCTGCAACATTAAAGTCATGAACATGATATTTCAGAAAGCAAAGGAGCTAGAACTACAACCAAGAATCACTTATTAAGCATAATGTATGAAAGGGGGGGAATGGTCATTCAGTGAAAAAGGATTTCAAGCTTTCATAAGGAGAACATCAGAGCTAAAACAAAAATTTGACTTCCAATGTCAAGACCCAAGAGAATCATAAACAGCTAAAAAGGGAAAATAAAATAAAAGGGATTCAGTAGAGCTTAACTATTTACATCCCTACATGGGAAGATGATATTTGTAATTCTTAAAAATTGTATCTCTAATAGTACAGCCAGAAGGAATATACATAGACAGAGGGTATGGGCATAAGGTGAATTTGAGGGAATGGCATTAAAAAAATTAAGGGATGAGGGAAAAAAGAGTACACTGGGTGCAGAAGGAAGGGAGAAGTAGAATGGGATAAATTGTTTAATATAAAGAGGTTCAAAAGACCTATACAGTGGAGGGGAAGAAGGGAACGTAGGTGATGAGCACTGCTTGAACCTTACTCTTATCAGTATTGGTTCAAAAATGGAATCATATACACACTCAGCTGAACATAGAAATCTATATTTCTTGGCAGGTAAGTAGGAGGGGAGGAGATAAAATAAAGGGGGTGGGCTAGGCACTGACAGAAGGGAGGGCAGATCAGTAGAGGTAACAGACAGAGCAAAACACTGCTGAGGAGGGAAAGAGTGAAAGCTGAGAGAGGAAATATAGGTAGAAGAATATGACGGAGGGAAATATACAGATAGTCATCATAATTGTAATGAGAATGGGATGTACAATATCATAAATGGGAGTGAATAAAATGGAATTCTACATGTTGTTTATAGGAAACACACTTAAAGCAGGGAGACACATACAGAATAAAGGTAAGGGGCTGGAGCAGAATCTATTATGCTTCAGTTGAAGTAAAAAAAAAAAAGCTGGGGCAGCAGTCTTGACCTTCGACAAAGTAAAAGCAAAAATAGACCTACTTAAAAGAGATAAGAAAGAAAACTACATCTTGCTAAAGGGTACTATAGACAATGAAGTAATATCAATTCTAAACATATATGCACCAAGTGGTATAGCATCCAAATTTCTAAAGGAGAAGATAAGTGAATTACAGGAAGAAAGAGACAGCAAAACTATACTAATGGGGGAACTCAACTGTCCCTCTCAGAACATGATCAATTAAACCAAAAAATAAGCAAGACAGAAACTAAGGAGGTAAATAGATTGCTAGAAAAATTAGATATGACAGATCTTTGGAATGCTTTAGACATAAAGTATGAAACTATGAGCAAATTAGAAAAGTGAAGAATAGTAAGATTTATGGGGAAAGGAAGAATTCATGGCCAAACAAGAGAAAGAGTGCATTACAAAATACAGAATAGATAATTTGATTATATTAAATTAAAATCTTTTGTACAAACAAAACCAATGCAACCAAGATTAGAAAGAAAGAAGAAAGCTGTGAAATAATCTTTACATATAGTGTCCCTGATAAAGGGCCTCATTTCTCAAATGTATAGAGAACTGATTCAAATTTAAAAGAATACAAGCCATTTCCCAATTGATAAATGGCTACAGGATGTGAACAGATGATGAAATCAAAGTTATCTCTAGGCATATGAAGAAGTGGTTTAAATCAGTTTTTGCTAAGAGAAATGCAAATTAAAACAACTCAGAATGGCTAATATGACAGAAAAGGAAAATGATAAATGCTGGAGAAGAAATTAGTGACACTAATTTAATTTTGGTTTTGGGGAGCCATTTGAATTATGCCCAAAGGACAACCAAACTGTGCATTCTTTTTGACCCAGCAATACCACTGCTAGGCATATGTCCTAAAGAGATCACTATAAAGAGAAAAGGACATATACATGCAAAAATATTTATAGCAACTCTTTTTGTGTTGACACAATATTGGAAACTGAGGAAATGCCCATTGATTGGGAAATGGCTGAACAAGCTATTGTGTATGAATATAATGGAATACTGTTGTTCAATAAGAAATGATGAATAGGCAAATTTGAGAAAAAAAAAAAACCTGGAAAGACTTGAGCAAACTGATGCAAAGTGAAATGAGCAGAACCAGGAAGACACTGTCCACATTATCAATAACATTGGATGATGATCAACAATGAATGACTCAGATATTCTCAGCAACACAATGATCCAAGAGAAATACAAAGGCCTCATAAATTCAAATGCTATCCATACCTAGATAAAGAATTGATAGTCTCTGAATGATGATTAAAGAATAGATTTTCACTTACTTTATTCTTTCTTGTGTTTTTTTATGTTTCTTCTTTCATAACTGTGACTAATATGGAAATATTTTTACATGATATCATATATATATATATATATATATATATATATATATATATATATATATATATATATATATAAGCTATATCAAACTACCTACCATTTTCAGAAGAGAGGAAAGGAATGACGGAGAGAGAAAAATTTGGAACTTAGAATCTTGTAAAAATGAATGTTAAAAATTTTCTTGACATGGAACTAGGGAAAATAAAATACTGTTTAAAAAGTTTAAACCCTAGCATTTTACAGGGGGAAAAAACTGAGTTTCAGGGAAAGTAAGTGACTTCCCCAAGGTCACACATTATGACAGAGGTACACTTACTAGCAGAGGCAGTAAGCATCATAGGTATGCCCTTAAGCCAGGGCTGCCTAGAATCATATCATTGTCTCTATACCATATTGCCCTGTCTTATGCCACTTCTCTTGCTTTCTAGTTAGGGAGAAACAATGCTGGGGTTGGACTAGTTGACATCCGAAGTCTCTTCCAAGTCTAGATTTCTGACCCTTTTTATAAAGAATATTTTTTGAATGTGCAACTGTCCTGGATAATCTAGGCTGTGTGTTCATTGTACTTTGTAGGAAGACCTTGTTTCTGATTTGAGAGATGCCAGGAAGCTGTTCCTTACATCCAAAGATCTTCCCTGACTACTTGCTAAGCTGCATGAAATTCCATTAGATGTTCTTTCCTTAAGATTAAAGTATCCTTCAAATATGTTTTGCAAATATTCCTAGGAAGGAAACACTAACACATTAAGTGAATTACTTATTAAGTGGCTTTTTTCTTCTAATAGCTCTCTAAGAGAAAACATTAAAGGTGAATGTTGGTCTACAAATGATTGCCTCTTGATAGAGGACTAAGAAATTAAGAAAAAGAATAATAGTAACTATAAAAAAGAATGAGGCAGAGGAAGAGAAGGAGGAAAAAGAGAAGGAGAAGATGAAGACAAATATAAAGTAGATGAAGATGATGATGATGAAGAAGAAGAAGAAGAAGATGATGATGATGATGATGATGATGATGTTGATGACGACGGAGAATAACGAGGAGAAGGAGGAGATGATGATGAACAGGATGACATATATTCTCATTTTGTTGCCCTGTTAGCTATTGTAGTTATTCCAAGGATGCTTCCAGTGAGCTTCTAGCCTAATACTTATATTCATTGAAAAAATAAGTTATTTTATCCACCTGTTCAATTGTCCCTAGAATATTGAATACAAAGGCATAATACAAAGAGAATAACTTTATCCAAGGTCTATTTATATCAGGTCTCCACTGGGAATATATATATGTATGTATATATGTATGTAAATACATACACACACACACACACACACACACACACACACACACACACACACACACACACACACACACACATATATATATATATATATATATATATATAAAATACTTAAGCTGTTCGTGATGGGTTATAAAACCTTCCTCATTGTCAGAATATGAAGCAATGAGAGAATTCTTCTCATTTTACAAATGAGGAACCTAAGATTTAGTGACTATGTATTTATAGACTATTTAAATAACTATAGACAGTGACCCAGCTGGGAAATTGACAGCTCTTTTCACTGCCTCTTGATATCACACTCAGGGATGAAAGTTCATTAGAATTAACAACGAGGGGAAGAGATCTTTCAGTTGTTGAAGTAAGTGATCTTGAGAGATGGTTTGGGGGGATAATTTTGTCTCCCAAGTATCCATCACTTAACCATCCAGTGACTGACATGGATTGTTCACAGTGAGATTCTGATGCTTCCCCTCCCAACAATCTATGCAATAACTTTCAGAATTGCACAGGAGACAGCTTGTTATAGTTAAAGCAAAAAACAAACAAACAACGCCTAATTAGAAATCTGGAGGGATTGCATTCAAATACTGCCTCTGTCACTGACAACCTGGGTGACTCTGGGAATCCCATAACTTCTCTGTGTCTAGTTTTTTAATTTAAAAAGGAGCTGGGGCGGAGCCAAGATGGGGGAAAGGAAGCAGTAACCTCACTGAGCTCCTCTGTCACTAAGTCCAAAAGGGTAAATCTGAGCGGATTCCGGAGTGACGGAGCCCAGTGGAAGACAGAGTGTGGCAGAATCCAGCCCAGGAGGTTGCCCAGAGTGTCCGCACAGGTCGAGCGCAGAGCGCGTGGGGTCTGCACAGCTCAGACCTAAGAGCAGGCAAGCAGACTACACCAGAGAGAGAAAAAGCCCCAGCCTGCACACTTACCAAGGACGAATCGCAGCCATCTCGCAGAGGGAACGGATCATTGGAGCCAGGTAGGAGAGTCGGGCCCCCAGTGGAGAGAGTGGCTTCACAGGCTGCATTCAGCCCCCAGCCTGGAAGTTTAGAAACTGCCTGCCTGTATAATACAGGGGCTGGAATGGCAAAGTAAATTCTAGCTGCTCTGATCCTCCCATCCCTCCTTCATGAAGCAGAAAACCCAAAGATAGTCTCCCACCCAGATTGAAATCCCAAGTTAATGGAAATAGCCTCAGGCTTGAGAATCTCCAAGAAAGGGTGTAACTGAGTCAGCCAGGAATCTGAAGAGAAGAGAGGGAGGGGACCCAACAAGCCCCACCTCACCTCACCAACAAAAGCCTACTTATAGCCCAGGGGTATAGAGGCAGAAATCTGAAGTGGTCAGACTCATCCCCACCTACACATCTACATTCCTCACTGACTTCCCTGACTTAGCCATAAACTAGCCACCCAGAGGTATTCAAAGTCAAGGATCAGGCCCCAAACTCATAGGCTGAGACACTAAGAAACAGGAAGTCACAATGGGAAGGAAGGAAGCTGAAAAGGAGAAGGGGAAGGCAAGAAAGTCTATTCGAGCATACTATGCAGGGCAAGAACAACAAAACACACAGGACAATATAGACTCTCTGCCCACACCAGAGACCACAGAAGGAAACATGATCTGGTCTCAAGCCCAAATAGCATTCCTGGAGGAGCTTAAGAAAAATTTTAAAGACCAAATCAGGGAGGCAATGACCAACCTGGAAAAAGAAAATACCTCCCTAAAAAAAGGAACTTCAAAAACTCACTGAAGACCATAATTCACTAAAAATTAGATACAATCCAACTGAAACTCAGAACTCTATGATGCAGCAGGAGTCAATCGAAAAAAACATGATCGAAAAATTGCAAGAAAATGTAAAATATCTCACTGGAAAAATAACTGACGTAGAGAACAGATCTAGGAGAGACAACCTAAGAATTATTGGTCTACCAGAAAGCCATGATGAGAAAAGCAGTCTAGACAACATCCTCCAAGAGATTGTCAAAGAAAACTGTCCTGAGGTCCTGGAATCAGAAGATAAAATAGCTATTGATAGAATTCACCGGACTCCTCCTGAAAGAGATCCCAAACTGAAAACTCCAAGAAATATAGTAGCCAAATTCCAGAATTATAAGATTAAAGAAAGGTAGAAACAGCTCATCCAAGCCTCTCTGCGCCCAGATTCTCCACAAACTATGTAAAAAAGGACTCTGAAAATCTTCTGGAGCCCCAGCACCCACAGAACGACACTGAGAAGCTAACCTCCCGCTGAGGACAGCCCAGCACCCTGCAGGAAGGACCAGCGCAGTGGTCTGGGAGCCGGCAGCGCGCAGAGCGCAGGAGCCGAGCGGAGCCCAGGTCCACGTGAGCCGAGGTTTTAGCCCCAGGGCGGCAGGGCCAGCAGCCGGCTGGAGGAACCCCAGAACACCAGGAACTGTGGAGACTCCAGAATTATCAACATAGACTTGCCTAGGACAAAGTAAGAGGTTAGTGTCCTATGGACTTTGGGACCTGTATTTGGGGAATGCGTCAGCTCCCTCCCCTGGGGGCTAGAAGCCGCTGAGGAGACACGCCATTGTGTAGTTTTCAGAGGCATTTCCGGCTCCCAGCCTACAAATCGTGGGGAGATCCAGCGATCAGTCTTGGGGGGTAATCGCTCTTGCTTTAACCTCCCTGGATCTGGATTGTGATCTAGGGTGGAAGTTGTGGGTGGGTTTACAGCTTGCCAGAAACGGAAGTTGCCCCCCACACGTTCGGGACGAAAATTCCTCTAGCTGGCCTTAAAGCCATAGTGTGGCAACAAGCCCAAAAGTCAAGCAATTAAGTGGCAACATGCCAAGGCAAAGGAAACAGAAAAATGCAACCCTAGACTCCTATTTTGGGGGCATAGAGCGGGAAAAGGACTGTGAGGTCAGAAGTCCTGCTCCAAAAGCCCCAGGGGAAAACATGAGCGGGTTGCAGGCCATAGAGGACCTTAAGAAGGACTTTAAAAATCAAATAAGAGAAGTGGAGGAAAAATTAGAAAGAGAAACGAGAAGGATGCAGGAAAAGTATGAAATGAGGGTCAACAGCCTGACTGAGGAAAACAACACCTTAAAAAATAGACTAATCAAATGGCAAAGGAGGCCCAAAAGGGCAATGAGGAGAAGAATGCCTTAAAAATCGAATTTGCCAGATGGAAAAAGAATCTCAAAAGTTCACTGAGGAGATTCATTCCTTCAGAGTTAGACTGGAGCAAATGGAAGCTAATGACTTTATGAGAAATCAAGATGCTGTTAAGCAGATCCAAACAAACGAAAGATTAGAAGGCAATGTGAAATATCTCATGGGAAAAACCACTGACCTGGAAAATAGATCCAGGAGAGACAATTTAAAAATTATTGGACTACCTGAAAGCCATGATCAAAGAAAGAACCTAGAAATCACCCTTCAAGAAATTCTCAAGGAAAACTGCCCTGATGTTTTAGATCCAGAGGGCAAAATAGAGGTTGAAAGAATCCACCGATCACCTCCTGAAAAAGATCCCAAAAAGAAAACTCCCAGAAATATCATAGCCAGGTTCCAGAATCCCCAGATCAAGGAGAAAATACTACAAGCAGCCAGGAAGAAACAATTTCAATATTGTGGAAACACAATCAGAATAGCCCAGGACCTGGCAGCTTCTACACTGAGGGATCGAAGGGCATGGAATATGATATTCCAGAGGGCAAAAGAACTGGGAATGAACCCAAGGGTCACCTACCCAGCAAAACTGAGTATTTTGTTTCAGGGGAAAATATGGTCATTCAGTGGAATAGAGGACTTTCAAGCATTCTTGAGGAAAAAACCAGAGTTGAATAGAAAATTTGACATCCAGACACAAGAAGCAAGAGATGCCTGAGAAGGTAATCAGGGAAAAGAAATCAAAAGGAACTTATCAAAGTTGAACTATTTACATTCCTATATGGAAAAGCAATATCTGTGACTGATGATATCTTTCTCACTATGAAAATAATGGAAGAAGGGGGTGTGGTCATACGAATACATATGTGAATGTGTGTGTATATGGTTACAGTTATATATGGATAGAGGGCATAGGTTGAATTTGTTGGGAAGGGAGAATACTCAAGGGATGAAATTATGAGGTGAGAGAGGAAAGTGGCAAGAGGAGATGGGGAGAGACATGGTAGGGTAAACTATCTCATGTAGGGGAAGTGGTTGCAAAGGAGGGGGAGAATAAGGAAGGCTAAAAAGGCAAAACCACATTCACATTGAATTTGGTTCAGGGAGAAAATGACATACATACTAAATGGGATATCTCAACCTGCAGCAGGATAGGGGGAAGGGGGATGAGAGGAGGGATGATGGATGGGAGGGCATCCTTGGGGTGAGGGGAGGTTGGAAGTACCCACTATAGAAGAGGGACAGGATCATGTAGGGAATGGACCAGGTGGGGGGTGGGATGAGTGGGAGGGAATTATAAGCAGCCTTGTACAATATATCTACTATGATAATGTTTTGCATAGCTAGACATGTACAACATATACTGAATTACTTATATCCCAAGAAGGAATGGGTGACAAGGGAGGAAGGAAATGGATCTGAAATTTAAGGTCGTAACATTAAATGTTTCAAATATATATATAAATACTATTATTAATACTCTTTTGCCTATAATTGGGAGATAAGATGTGCAGGCATTGGGACACAAAGATTCATCTTCCTCTAATGGAAAAGTCGATGGGGGTATGGGAGAAGGTATGGGAGAGAGCAGATTGGAGGAAGCGATATCTTGTGGGACTGCTATTCTGGGAGGTTGGGTAGGGGAATAATGGGGGGAAAATGATTGTAACTCAAAATCTTGCGGAAATGAATGATGTAAAACATAAGTTAATAAAGTATTTGTTAAAAAAAAAAGAGTTTTCAAACAAAAAACAGACATTTCTAAAATATGCAACACATAAAAAGGCAGAGTATATAAATATCATGAAGCAAAACAAATAATAATAGGGTAATTTAGCTCTTTAAAAATGTTAGGAAATATATTCAAATATTTAAACAATAGTCGTGCCCAGCAATAGAGACACTAAAGACAGGAGATAGGTCAAATGGTAGGTACACTTTTCTGTTTCCCAGGAACATTACTACTTGTGGGTTACTATTCTCTTTCTCCTATTTACATATTCCTATTATGTGTTTTCTTAATGACTAGGAGAAAAAAAAAACAGTACTGCAAAGGGTAGAAATATCTTCTGAACCTAAATGAAAATTTATATACAAGTGAAGTACTTTAAAACCAAAAAACAACAATCATAGCTAACATTTAATATGTAGCAAGCACTCTGATGAATTCTTTATAATCACTATCTCATTTGATCCTCAAAACAACCCTGAAAAGTAGATGCTATTTTTATCCCCATTTTACAGATGAGGAAACTGAAGTAAACAGAGTTGAAGTGACTTGCCCAGTGTCACAAAGCTATATTGTATCTGAGGTCACATTTGAATTCAGGTTTTCCTGAGTACAGGTCCAAGGTTTTATTCACTTCTCAAAGCAAACAGTTATTACAACCATCCCAGTAAGTTTGATTGTGAATGGTATCATCTATTGATAAACATTTGTTAAATGCCCACCATGTTCCAGGTACTATACTAAATTTTAGAGAAACTAAAAAGTAAAACTAAAAGTTTACTAAAAAAGTAAAAAAAAAAGTTCCTATCTTCAAGGAGCTTGTGCTCTGATGATAAAGACTATGTGAACAAATGCAGGCATATAAAAGATACCTAGAAAGTACACAAAGAAACTAAGGGAAAAAGCACTAGAAGCTGGTAATAGGAGGGGATTCACTCCCCTACCAAGTGTGACAAAGGTTGAGTGCAGGCATTCCTCCAAGTGAAGACAGATATGATAAAATGTAAATGTAAAATTTGAATGCTATTTGGTGTAAATGGAATAAAAAGAAAAAGTTTTAACTTGTTAATGTAAAACGTTAGCTCTATATAATGTGAAACATTTGCTGTCTCCATTTAGGACTGGGTAATTCTGATGAACCCTGATTATAGAATAGGAACTCTGGGCTGGAGCTAACAAAGGGTGGAATTATGTAGTAACATGGTGGGGCTTAAGCAATTTGATGGGAGAAAGGGAAAACTGGGGGAAAAAAAATCCAGGATGACAGTTTTCTCATTAACAGCAGAGAAGCTGGGCCTATTGCTCTAGCACTACATCCAAAGCAAGGACAGGAGAGAAAAAAGGGAGGGGTGAGAACTGTGAGAGATACAGGATACATCAAGATACATCAAGACAGGTAACTGAAAGACTAATCAAACAATTTGTTGTTCAGTCGTTCACAATCATGTTCAACTCTTTGTGACCCCCTGGAGCACAGCATGCCAATGCTATTCATAAGTTTATTTTTGTGGTTTGTTTGTTTGTTTTTTTGGTAAAGATACTGGAGTGGTTTTCTATTTCCTTCTCCAGTGAATTGAGACAAACAGAAGTTAAGTGACTTGCTGAGGGTCACACAACTAGTAAATCTAAGGCCAGATCTTAACTCAGGTCTTCCTGATTTCTGGCCTAGCACTCCATCTACTAAGTTACCTAGTCGTCCATCAATATCCATGGCCAAAGCCAAGGGAACAACGGCTGTATAGAGATGTGGAAAAACACATATGAACACACGAGAGCTATATTTCATATAAAAAAAAGACTCAGAAATTCAAGTACATGTAGAAGAAGGGAAGCAGAATGGTGAGCAGTCTGGAAACAACACAGTATAGGGAAAACCAGAAAGGACAGGGGATGGTCTAGAGAAGAAAAGACTGAGTTAAGACACGATAATAGTTTTCACATATTTGAAGCTCAACCTCAACTTGGGGTTTCAAAAAGGTAGATAGAGCTAGTAGGAAAGAGAGGAGGTTATGGGACAGAACTTTCAGTTCAATGTAAAGAAAAATGAGAGCTGTACAATAAAGTAATGTTTCCTTGTAAGACACTGAACTTGACCCTGAAGGTATCTAAGCAAAAACTGGACTGTCCATCAGCAATGTCATTCAGGTGGCTGGACACTAAGTGTTTTCAGTGCAGCTTCTATATGAGTTTTAAAGATTTTCTAATTCTATGTGACTATGGCTTATACTAGATGCTATGATACCAATAACAGAGAAAATCAATGCAATGTTTTATTGCATTATTTCTTCCCTTTTTAAAAGTTTAATAACTAATGCTTAAATCAAAACTGAGAATATGTACTTTAGGACAGACCAAGATTCAGGTCACTTAGAGGAAGTGAAGGATTCAAAAATCCAAATGCATTTATGTTGACCATAAATATAAGTAATATTCATAACGAAATATCAATACCCATATGAAAATTGTGTAAAGCAACAAGTAATATTTGAGCTATGTCTTAAAATGTGTATTCCAAAGACATTTTATTTTTAGTTACAATGTTGAAAAAATAATTTCTTGTGTCTTATGTGAGATGACTATGTTTATTAATGTAAGAGGATAATGTCTTGACATCTTTATGCCTGGAAGATGAACACAGTCACATTGATCCTGCCATAAATAATAAAATACATAAATCTAAACGTCAAATGTCTTGTTCAATGTAAAAGGAACATTAAATTTTTTTTAAAAATTTCTTTCTAGCCAAATGTAAAGTATTTTCCATATATGATTATGGTAGTATTATTCTTAGTTGTTGATAGAGGGGATGGTATAGAAAAAAAATACTGAGAATAATAATCATTTTTTAAACCCAAATCACTATTTGACTACATATCACAGTAAAAGACTTATATTGTAACATGGTAATATACATTAATGTCTCTATGCATAGCAAAAAGATTTTAAGCTCTTTAGAAGAGCAAGAGATAAGTTTGTCACTTCCATTCATATCTTAGGTCTTGCTAAGGGAGCTTCTGATAGCACCTGGCACAGACTCAAGCTATTGAGCATGGGTACTAATGGGACCTGGGATCAACATATTCATCCCAAATCTAACATAGGACTAAGTCTGGGGAGTAGCAGCTGGGACAGAAGCAAACTTCAAAAGACAGATTTAACCTACGCCTTGGGCTTTTACTGGCTGTCTGTGAATGGCTAAGGGTCTGACACACAACGGAGCTAAAACACATCCTAAGGATATAGGACAAAAGAGCTAAGACTCCCTCCCTTGCCTTTAAGGAGCAATAAAGTAGTTATAATTCAAAAGAAAATCAGCAGATGGAAGGCAACAGCAATGCAGTAGAAAATAAACAGATAGCACCTCAGTGAAAAACTAAGTGATGGAAGTATAATAGAGGATAAGCAGTACTCAGCATGATAGTCTGTCAGAAAATGGTAGAAGACAGAGGAAACAGTTCAGTAAAAGACACCAGCAGGTTGCAGAATATCAGGGAACTCAGCAAGGGAGAGGACTTCCAGCACAGACATTTAGAAATTGGAGTCCCTCTACATAAAAAGGTTCTCTAGGTGTAAGAATTTACAGACACATAGCTGCATAAAGCTACTACCTCTTCTACTGGTGGTATGGAAATGTGTGGGAGAGTTTGCCCCTGTATACAGTAAGGAATCTGACAAGTAATTTATCTTGTTTGTTCAATTAAATGCCTTTTACTTTGAATTAATGAGTACATCAGTTAGTATGGTAAAAGAAAAAAAAACTTTGGTAGAGGATTTTAAGCCATGATTTTAAAGAGAGAGTGACTAAGAGCATGTTTTGAAATTGGAATCATTTTCAGAGGGTCTAGGCCATTACTATATTGTACTAGCAAAAATGAAGGAGTAATATGGTTCTTTGATTCAGTGCTGAGGATGAAATTTAAAAATAAAAATCATCTTGACCTATGTTCTTTTTTCTATGCCCAGGGTCCCTTTAGTATTATTCTCACCTCTCCCTTATCATTTACCTCTTGTATAACTAGGCCCAACAAACTGTCTCTGTATGCTACCAAGATTTGCTATATTATTTGGAGCTACATTATTAAACAAAAAACAAAGTTTGGGATTCATGTGAGATTTTTAAATAGAGAATGTGTAAGGCCTGCTACATGGAAAGGAATTTAGACTTCTATTTGGCCCTAGAGGGCTCAACTAAGAACAACATATAGAAGTGAAGTTGGGGAAACGTTCTAATAATTAGAGATAAACTGAAGTCAGTCATCTTGCCCTAGGGAATAATAAAGTTTCCCTTACTAGAGATCTCTAAAAAGAAGCCAGATGATGACCTGTCAGGTACATGGTAGAGGGGATTTTTGGTTAGATACAAGTAGGACCAGTTTAACTCTGAAGTGCCTTCCATGTCTGATATCAAGACTATGGCAACATTCTCCTGCCTATACCTAGTAAGGCGTATTATATATTATTTATAATGCTTTTTTTTTCCTAGAAGGTCATATCACTTCTCTAGGTCTTAATTTCCTCAGCTATAAAATGAGAGGATTGGACTAGATAGTCTCTCAAGTAAAAGGCTGTGTACTGTACCTTTTTTATGGTATGAAAGAACTGGAAATCAAGTGGGTACTTATTGATTAGGGATAGCTTAATGAAATGTGGCATATAGATGTGATTGAATAGTATTGTGCCGTAAGAAACAATGAATATGAGGAATTCAGAGACACATAGGAACATATATGATACAATGTATAGGGAAATAAGCAGAACCAGGAAAAAACAATATATACAATGGATTCTACATACAATTCCTTATTAGAAAGAATGATAAAATGAAACTGAATGCTATGTAATTCTAATAACTAAGCTTGATTTTTCTGGGGGAAAATGAGAATATTTTCTTCTTTCCATTTGTTAGAGGTAGCGGTCTATTGGTATAGAATGTTGCATATGTTTTCAGATGTGTTTGGTGTGTTTCTTGGTTTCTGCAGGGTGGGGAGGCTTGGAGAATGAGTTGCGTATCTGTGAGATTGGATGAAAAAGAAAGAAAATTAAATATGCTTCAATATAGCAGGAACTAAAATTAAATGTGCAGGGGTGAAGTTCACCTCTAGTCCTTAATGAACCATCCTGGCTTCCTTTGTGCAGGAAGGAAGAATGATGTGGAACAGCCTAGCTCTACCAAGGATTGGCTTGCTCATTCTTCCTTCCTTCCTTCCTTCCTTCCTTCCTTCCTTCCTTCCTTCCTTCCTTCCTTCCTTCCTTCCTTCCTTTTTTCTTTCTTACCACTGATAAGTAACTCAGCATTTCTAACTCTCAGGATATATAAGGCAAGTATGTTAAATACCAATATAGAATTATTTGTATACAATACAATTTGTATTCAATATATCTTCAACAGCCATGACAAACAAAGAGGTCAAATTAGTAAAAGTTAATAGTTCAGTGCCAATGAAAGCTATAAAAACCCCTGGCAAAATAAACTTGGACATAATTACCATTATAATCTTAACTTCAAAAAAAGGTAGCTATGATTAGAAATCACTATGTTTGCTTGTAAGGAAAATTACTAGCTCAAACTTTTTAACAGGTAGAGAGAAGCTCACAGATATCACTATCAGGGTGAGAAAAATCAGGTATCTAAAAATCACATACATAAACTATGTTTTTGAATGAATGTTTTATGCCAAAACATCTGTGTATTTGGCAAATCAGTCACCCTGCTTTGATATCAGGATAAAACTTGAACTGTTATTTTCATGTCACTCAATAGCAGCCCCTACTGGCCAATTAAAAAGAACATAAAAGGAGTTCTAAAGTGAAACCAATTGAAGAATCATCGAAAGTGATTGACAAAAATTTTATTCTTTGACTCAGAAACCACTGAGGAACTGGTGCTTACTTCATTTTTTAAGATACTAGTTTCATTTAAAACCCAGTTTCTTTAATATGACCAGATTTCTTGAAAAGAATCACAATAAAGTCTAATTTAAATTTGCAAAACCAGGTGACAGCTGTGTAAGTCCATTAAGATACTGTCCAAAAATAGAGCTCCATTCCAATAAACTATTATTTAATTTTCTATGAAATGCAACATAATTAAATTAATCTATGCTGCTTGCAAAAGGTTCTTGCCTTTTCCTTTACAAACAGAAAATCACTTATGCTAGGTTTTTATTTCAGGCGCACACTAAAATTATGATTCTTGACAAAAGGAAAGAATGACTATCTGCCAATCAATCTGACATGCTATTGAAAGACTGGCACTAATAGCTGTGACAAGAATGAACCTGTTTAAAGCAAAGCTTTTTTTTTTTTTAAAGAACTAGACCAGTGATAAAAAAATATCATTTTATCTAGCTGGGGCCTAAGCTATACTTTGCTATAGTAAGAAAGAGCTGTTAGCTGATTTAAGTGACTACTTTACTTTGATGGATTTTTACTCTTTTAAAATAACGCATTTAAGTACTTTTTTTCCCTTAGAAAAAATGGCAACTATAGAAAATCTTGAACATTTGAAGGACAATAATTTTATTTTTCATATTTTTCCCGACTAAAACCAGTAACTTTCTATAGTCACTCAAAGTGTGTCTTTATTAAAGATAATTATTAACATGATAGCGTAGGAAGAACAATGGATTTTAAGCATGAGTCCTGGTTGGTTACTTCAATGTAAGGGGACCTAAAGTAACTCACTTAACCTCTTTGGGTTTCAGTTTTTTCATCTATACAACAGAGGTGGGGTAGGGGAATTTGACTAGATTATCTCCAAGCTCTCTTCAAGCTCTAAATTCCATAATCGTATAGGGTTTGAGGTTTTCATTGTTTTCAGGGGGTTTTGGGGGGTTTGTTTGTTTGTTTTTTACTTATATGGCTTTAAAGTTATTAGTTTATCAGCAAAAATGTTTAAAATTTTCCTTCCTCTTTTCAGGTATGGGATAAATAAAAAAGGGACAATAATGGAGAAAAAATGTGCTTTTAAAAAAGTAGTCTTTTGTTCTAGCTAGAAAATAATGAATGTTAAGGAATTCTTCTCAGTTTATAGGGTTATTTTTTAATCAGAGAGAAAAACCATTATCTAAAAGATGATAAATTATGAAATAAACCTCCCATTATGAACCACATTTTGAATATGTAAAATTTCCCATTATCTTTGGCTTATTTTGAAAAGTCAGTTAAATCAAGATTAACATATAAGTCAGATATTATAAGCTATAAGCTCCTCACTGTAACAGTTCACTTGGAGAAGGGACTGAAAGATGATTATGAAATAATCTTGCTTCTGACTCAAAACTAGATCCTTAAATGTTAAATAAGATAAGGTAGAGGACATCAATGAGTTTTTAAACCAAAGTTTAATCACCAAAATTGTTATAAGAATTCTTACAGAGAAAATTGAATTGAAAAAATTATACTAGGACAATTATATGCAACATCATATACATCAAATTCTGAATTAAAGCTTTCATATTGGTGTTAAATGATAAATTTGAGTTTCTTGTATAATTTGACTACCTTGTGGTATTAATCTTCACTGAAAATGAAAAACCTCAATTCAAAAAAATAAGCTGTCTTAGAGTATTAAGTACTTGTCAACACCTATTTTGTTTTCTCTTCAAATATGGCTGCATTGCAGTTGTGGTTAAAATGGATAGCCTTGGGAAATACTGTGTGTGTGTGTGTGTGTGTGTGTGTGTGTGTGTGTGTGTGTGTGTGTACACACATAATAAATTTCTAAAAGATGTAAAGTGGGTGGAATTGAACAAAAAATACTATATAAATGCAAAACCCTTATCATAAACTGATAAAAATCACATTGTTGCTACTATAACTTCCAACAATCAATTTTTTCCTTAATATTTTGATAAATGTGGCTGTCAAGTGGGATAAGATCACAATTTTGTTTATTTTTAACTATTTGAACTTTCAGGATTCGCTTCATGAATATTGTAACTGTTAGTCCAGATAAGATCTCAATTTTGTCTGATGTTGATGAAGTAATCATAAAGCAGTTTGCCTGTATAACCTTGTTCCCCTCAAGAAGTAAGGGAAGGATGGAAAAATTCTATGAGGAAATATGGAAAAATACCGTATTTTAGCTAAACTACTCATAAAAGTGCAGTAAAATATATTAGCAAATGAATGAATGTGACTTTTAGGAAAATGTTCTAACTCACTGATTACTGTAAAAAAGGAAAAAAAAGAATTAAACAAAATTTCCATACTTTTCTCCTTCACCATATAGAGACAGGGACATGCTTGAGTTACAGAGGGCCTGAGTTCCAAAACAAATGATTAATTGAACTGCTTTCCCATGAATTTCAGGTCTCTTTAGCCAATCATAGAGGTGTTGCCAACAAAACTTGCATTTCAATGGTGTTCTTTCAACTTTCTTTTAAATGTACTGAATGTCATTAAGGATTTTACAGAGCATTAAACTGCATACTAGAAAGGAAATTATTTCAGGCAAGTACTGTATCTTTTAGACAGAGTGGAACTAAAAGTCCAAAGTATAATAAGAATTTAAGTCCAATAATCTTAATGATAGAACAGTCAACTACGCCAAAGGGACACTTCTAGCCTTTTATATATATATATACATATATAAATAAACATATTGGATTTTAAATATAGATTGATATGACACAATTCAAAAAAGAAAAATTGAGTCATACAAATTAAAAAATAGATTTTTTTTAGAATTCAATTTTGCTTTTGAAAATAGTGCTTGCCTTCATCAAAAAAAAACAAATACCAACATCATAAACAGCAAAAGAAGAATACTGTTCTGAATTCTTTTAAAACAATAATATTGTCAATTTATACTTACTGACATACTTAATTATAGAATCTAGATGGATTCTCCAAGGAAAAGTAAGTAGATGTTACCCTTGTTTGACAATAAAGAAAGCGAGGCACTGGGAAGTTAAGTGATTCAACAAAATTCACCAAACTGACAAATGACAGCATCCTGACTACTACTCATGCTTTCAGACCTCTTGCTTAATACTTTGTTTTCCATTGGGTTTTCAAGCCAAGGCTGGATGAGAATTTACATGATAGGTATGTTGTAATGCAGATCCTTTTTCAGGTATGGGTTGAACGAAATCTCTTCTAATTCTAAAATTCTGTTATTCTATACTTCCATCATATAGTTTCCCATTATTAAAGAGGTAGAATAAAACATTTTCAGAATTGTTCAATGCATAAACTCTTCACCTTCTTCCCAAGAGTCCACTTTAAAAATCTCTTAAAACAGCATGGTAATAAAAATTACATTAGCCTCCAAATCCCAAAATTTCCAAAAGCCTCTTGGTTCCTCTTTGTGACTAAAAATCATATGAGACAATTGTACTAATGTGTTTCTTGTGTTTTCTTGCTTATTCGCTATATTAAAGGCAAGAAAATGCAAGTAGGATTTCAAGAATACGAGAAATAGAATAACCTCAGTAGTTGTTGAAGTAGGAAGATGAAACTAACCTTCATAGGATGGCAAACTAACAGAATGGCAAAATAAAACCCACTAAACTCTTCAATTATATCTCAAAATTAAAGAGTCAAAAACCAGTTTTACAGAACAGAAAAAAAATACTAGAAATACAGAAATAAAAAGTAGAAAGTATTCTAATTAATAAATGAATGCAATTTAAACAATTTACATATCATTCACTAAGGAATTGTATTTAATAGGAAAAAAGAATCTTGACCAAGTCTATCATCTAAATGTAAATTAATATACTTTTCAAAAAAAGTGAAGGTGAGTGGATTTGGTTAACTATCCAATAACATGTACAACAGCAACATCCATAGGTGGCAGTTAGTCTTGGGGGTACTATGATTACCAAATAATAGTAGTAGTAAATCAAAAATGGTAGTAAATCAAAGAGAAATAGTTTTATGACATTTGACTAGTAGATTTTGTTATATGGCAGTTCTCTATCTTGGACTTTATCCAAGGGCAAGAAAAGTATTTATAGGAAGTATCAAAAGGACCTTGTTACAATATGATCTCTTAATATGGACTGTGAAAGCAGTTTTATAGAAAAGTCTAGAATATTTAGGTAGGAGTTGTGAAACAAAAGTAGGTATGAAAAGCAGCAAAAAAAAGAATGAATTTAACCAATGTGTGATGTATGAGGCTAAGGAATCAAACTGTTGAACTGTTAATTATTTTAGGAAGTCTTTTGTTAGGAATGAAATGCTAGGAGACTGGAAAACAACGAATCCAGTCGGAATGTTAAAAAGAAAGAGCGAAGAGGCTGAAAATTATAGACCTGTAAGTCTAACAACTATATTAGGAAATAAATTTGAGATGATACTTATGGATGAGCTTAATGATACATTTGGAAAAGTACAATTTAATAGGTGTGAGTCAGAATGGATTTACCAAAGGCAATCATGTCAGACAAATTTCATTCGTTTTTTGGGTGAGATAATAATTGGTCTATATAAAGGAGAGCCAATAAGACACTGTCAGGATTTTCTGAGATTTTTGGACAGAGTTTTGCAGAATGAATTATTGCACCAACTTTTGTGACACAGGTCAGGCACCAAACTAATAAAATAGGATGAAAGTAACTGGGTTAAAAACAGAGGGCCTCAGAATCTTAACGAAACTGGGTTATAAACTGCGTTCCACAAGGATCTATATTGGGACACTAATATTTTTTATTAATGATTAAGACAATCTGTAAGATTAGCAAATTTGCATATGGCACTAAATGAGGGGGTGTGGTTAAGACACAAAAGGATGTAGCTGTTTTACAGGGTAACTGTAATAGATTAGATAAATGGGCTCAGAGGTGGAATATGAAATTTAATGTGTCTAAGTGTAAAGTTATGCACTTGGGTAGAATTAAGAAACCAGCTAAGTATAGTTTAAATGATAGTGAATTAGTTATTAAAGGAAAGAAAAAGGATTTGGGGGCTTTGATAAGAGTAAAGCATTCCCATTCTTATTTCAATGACAAGGAAAGCAAAATAAATAAATAAATAAAAAGATATAAAATGATGGCTACTATTAAGCTGCACAAAAAATAAAGAATTCTGCTGCCACTGTAAATAAAACTACTAAGATCTAAATTCATTAACATTTCGAAGTACATAGTTGTTATGTTATTCAATACATATAATAATTAAATGAAAAATCTTTCTCAAGGTTGATGAGAGCAATTATCATAAGATAGCTAATGTCAATATAGCACATTAAAATTTACTAAGCACTTTACAAACAGTACCTCATTTGACCTTCCCAACAACCTGTTGTGGACAGTACTGGTACTATCAATATTTTACAGGTAAGTAATTTACCATATGTGTTAGAACCTATTCTAATCCCTAGTAAATCTCTACTGGCCATTTTCATAGATACAAACTACTCAAACATATGAAGTACTAAACAAAAGACTTCGAACAAATATATATTTACTGTACACTGTCTCATACTTTAGACTGAGTTTGGACTATCTCTCAGGAGAGTGAAGGGTCAAATTAGAAAATCAGATCATAAACAAACTTCTTGGTCCCTTTTTACCTTATATTACTTTTGCTCTGTATGGCTATTAGGTCATTTAAGAGGCACATTCATAGAGGAATGTACCCCTTTTGCTCTGGGAAGGTTTCTTGGAGTCCAGATAAAACCATAAGAGTAAGTCCCTATCTCAATGAGAACAGGTCCAACCAATGAGCCAGCCACTAAGTGAGCTGGGCACTCTCGCTGTTATGTTTCTTCAAACAATTATAATGCTTAAAGATCCCAAGAAGTAGAAATGGAAATGAAAATAAGAAACATCTCCTTGCTTCCCTGACCATTCACTGTTGTAGAACCCCTGGAGAATGAGGAAAATACTTCAGAGATGAGATTTTAACATGTACAAAAAAGGAATACTGGAAAGCCAACTTTCCAACAGTTAAACCCCTATTCTACTCTACTCAGGTTGATCTGATGCACATTTGGAGATTTATACTATCCCATCTCCATCCCTATTAAGTCCTCATTTGAATGTAAAGACTATCTTCCAGTAAATCTCATTTGGACATGCATAATTTGTGTGTAGGTCCACTCTTTCTGAGTGCAGATGCTGTTTTAACACAAAATCACTTATTTGGAGAAGCATTTGCTGCTGCTCATTTTAAGGAAAAAGAATCACATATACTAAAAACAAGCAGCAGTAATTGATCATATTCATGTAAATAGCAATGGGGAGAGCCTGGATTTGAACTCAGATCTTTCTGACTGTGAATTTAGCAATTCATTCACTATGAAAACATAACATGAAACTTAATTACTTAAAAAATATTTCAGAGAGATGAAAATCCTAATAATGATATATTTAAAACATAAAGAAACTAGGAACATTTCTTCCATCATTCAAGATCCAAAGAATTCTAAAAACATTATTCTGCAAGATCAGTCTGAGAATATCTGGATAGATATTTTCAGAATTCACCAAAATGTCTATCAAGATTTCGGGGGAGAGGGGGCTAGGTGGCGCAGTGAATAGAGCACCGGCCTTGGAATCAGGAGGTCCTGAGTTCAAATCCGGCCTCAGACACTTAACACAAAAACTATCCATGTGACCTTAGGCAAGTCACTTAACCCTAATTGCCTTCCAAAAAGCAAAAAAAAAAAAAAAAGATTTCAACAGGATGATTATTTATGAACAAATATTATGATAATGATATCATAGCTAGACTCTCTCAATTGATGTAGAGGAAAAACATTGCTGGTTGTCATCTGAATGTCCTACCAAGAATAATAGGTTTAGCAATAGCTACCAGCATAATCCCAATATATTATACTTTGACCTCTTCCTTGGCTTTCCCTTTTTCTGTTTTGATAGGTATTGTGAACATCTTTTTTATTTGGCTAATATATCATACTATAACTTTTATAAATAAGAAAATTTATCTGTATATTAATCCTAAGTGGAGGTCGGTTGATTCCTTCCATGTCAAAAAAAAAAAATTCAACAGTGATGCAATGAGTAAGAAAAAAGTAAAGCTGATTCAAAGAAATGAGGTAATCTATGAATATGAAGCTTTCAAAACTGAGATAGATAAGATAAAGTTTGGGATGAAATGTATTTCATTTCAGTGAAGAAATAATTGTGAAGCCATGATGAAAATATTTAATTTGATTAACATAAATTCTATGGGTATTTTATAAGGCTTTCTATAGAATGGAGAATCAGAATATCTTAGAGATTAGGGGAACTCAAATAGTCATCTGTTCCATTCTCTTATCTTCTGATAGGGCTGCAGAGAAAATCAGGGCTTACAATATACTTCTAACTTCTTGAAGGAAAAAAATATAAAGAAATGTGAAATAGTTTTAAAATAATAAATTTTCTTATTTGTCAAAGATGGAGAAATGAAAGTAGATCAACAGCTCAAGTGAACGAAAAGATTTGATGAACAACTCATTGTTCTCTTTTAAAAAAAATAAAAAACCTAGCAAAACAAACAAACAAAAAAGGAATTTTACTTTAAAAAATCCCCACACATTTCTCATGCATATAATACTTATAACCACCAAAATACAAAAATCACCAAAACTAATTTTTTTTCCTTTTGCTTCCCTTTCGAACATTTGAAATGCATGCCTAGCCAAGTCAGGACTAGAGCAGTTTTTTTTATTCCTGTCCTAGGATAGCTGTAAACTCCATCTTCCTGCTAAGAATCAGAACCTTTTATCAAATAACTGAGTAACATGATTCACTGGATTTCAGCTCACAAAATTCCCAGCACATTAATATTGTAGATAGGAGAGAATGTGGCTAAGAGAATCCTTCAGGACTGGGCATAAAACATTTCTAAGATTTTATATCACCACATGAAATTTTACAATACCACCTATCATGAAATTCATAAACCAGGAGGGTTGACACCACTAAAAAAATATATGTGTGTGTGTACATATAAATAAAAAACAGCAACAATCTGATTAAATTATATTGATGTATGCAATTAAGGAGATTGTTTTTACACTTCCTCAAATACAATGAGGGGGATACAGAGTAAAAATTATAGAACCATGGCATGAAGTTATTTTAGATAGCTTTTTAAAATATCTACTTAACTGAACCAAGTTTATCAAAGTTTCAAAAAAAAAAAGGTTATTGACACAGGTATTTTTGTACTACTGAAGGAAATGGGAAACAAAAGCTCTATCGTGTACTCTGGAGTAGGCTGCATGGAGGTTTCTTTTGTGAATACACTGAGGAATATTGCTGTGACATATCTGGAAAGAGTGTTTTAAACAAAATGTTACAGAAATACTTAGAGAAGATACAAAGAAACTGGGATAAAATTTGTTTTTATACAACACCTTTCATCCCAAAGATATCCCAAAGCACTTAGCCAAGTAATGAATTCTGTGATGCCAGTACAATGAATCTGTAAGCAAAAAGCATGTGCCCTTAACCGTGCATAGTAAAGGCGTGCACACATTCTTGGTATCTAGAATTAGCTTTCTTTTTTCTTTTGCATTCCTTTCTTTCTTCTTCTTCTTCTTCTTCTTCTTTTTTTTTTTTGAAAAAGAAGGATTTTAGTTAGGCTATTCTTACCTTTAGAGAAAGCAATTCATTTTAAATTTCCAACTTGACCACTGATGGAAGAATCAGTCAATCTTAATATTATTCCTAGAAATGCATGATGAGCCACAATACTGTGAAATTGGTACCTTCCTGATATATAACCTCCTCAGTTCAGCTTGTTTGGCTCACCTTGGAGTACTTGCTCTTCTAGGTAGCACTGCTGTAACCCAGAATGCCATCCATCCATATTAATGAAAAACCCAGAGGTATTAATAGCCAGCAGGTATTTCAATGTGACTTTATGTTTATCCAATGAATTTGATAAACTATTTAGTTCAGAGGTGGAAAATCTGCAGCCTCAAGGCCACATGTGGCCTTCTAAGTCCTTGGGTGAGGCCTTTTGACTGAGTCCAAGTTTTACAGAACAAATTCTTTTATTAAGGGGATTTGTTCTGTGAAGTTTGAATTCAAAGGGCCACACTTGAGGAACCAGAGGGCCACATGTGGCCCTGAGGCTGCAGGTTCCCCACCCTTGATGTAGTTTTAAAACTTTGAATAATAAAGCTTGCCAATGCAGGAAGTAGAAACTGTTGCTGAAATAGCCAAATTGTACAGGTATAAATATATAAAAATTCTAAAAGGACACAACAGAAGAAAAATAAAAACACTAACATGTACCTTAGTTCTATTTTAACTAAATTTACTCTTCAATTTCTATCTCCATTCAAACAAGATATTTGCAAAAAGTATATGCAAAAGTTTCTTCAATTTTTTTTCTTATACATTCCATGACTCCCATTCACCTAAGTATAATAGTCTATTAGGGAGCATGATATATACCTAAGAGGTAAAAAAAATTCTAAGAGAGACACAGAATAGGCATTCAGAAAATATTTTTCTGAACTGAAATAAAAAACCAACAAAAGGTCTCATGATTTATGCTGATTGATTGATCTATATTTTTTGGGATCACCTGGGCTGGAATTATTGAAATATTTGGGTCATAACAAATGCTCTCTGTAGGAGGGTGTCAGAGGTAGCTGGAATATCTCCTACTGTCGAACTTTTAGTTCTGTCATATAAGAATTGCAAAACAAATTTGATACATGAATGTAATAAAGTATTAGAGAGCTATAAAAAAGACAAATATGAAGAATACAGGGACTCATGGAAAGACATGAACTAATGCAAAGCAAAGCATACAGAGCCAGGGAAGCAAAAGACACAACAACCACAAAAATGTAAATGGAATAAACAATAATTTAAAACATTTAAGAAAGGAAAGGTTAGAGAATTACAAAAAACAGGCATGAGAACTATTCCTTGTCTTCCTTTCCCATCTATTTGCAGAGATGAGTGCACAGGTTTGGAACACTGTGTATGATACCAAATTTTTCAGCAATGTTAACTGCTGAATTTTTAGTTTCTGCTTCCATTATTTAAAAAAAAATTTTTTTTGAATAAGGGATGGGGGAGGTACAGAGGAGGAGGGATTCAGGACAAAATCTGGGTGATGTTCAAATAAAGTATAACAATAATAATCTGTTTTAAAAATAAGAATTTTGGAGGTCAGATATAGGAATTAGTGGCATTCCATGTTTTTTGTTTCTCCGTATCATTCATTAGCCTCCACAGCTATTTAGTTTATTTTGGGGATAAACTTATGTATAATGAAGCCAAATTTAAAATGCAAGTATTATTGCAAGTCACAACTTTGAAATATACATCAGAAAATTGAGTATTAAGCCAAATAGTACATTTTATGTAACTGTGGTGGCTTAAGTTCACTTGTGTTTTGTATTCACACTGTTGTTAACCTCAGTGTTGTAAAAAGATTATTCTATGGTATTTTCTCCCCAACAAATGTGACTAGAAAGACCTGTTTTCATAGTAGAATGGAATAAAACTGATCAAAATAATTTCCTGTTTTCATCTAAAGTCTTCAAATAGATAGTATAATGGATCAATTAATATTTTACCCCTATCAGAACAAACAACATGCACACAGAAAGGGTATCATTCCAGTTGTAATCATTTAAATATCCGTATTCAATAACAAACAAGCCCTTCAGAAATAGCTCTGGTGCCTTACCAGCATGTAAGTAAGCCAGGTCAGGATTTTCAATATCAGGGTGCTGTTCTTTCAAGTGGTTACGGAATTCCACAGGAATATTTGTTCCATAGTCACATTTGGGGCAGTTGTACATCTTGACTCCTTCATGTTTACCAGTATGTAAAATGTGCTTGCGGATATTTTCTGCACAATTTGATCTAAGTAACAAATAAAGACAAAAACAAAACAATAATAATATATTTGGGTCAAGCCAAAATATACACAGCTCTTTCAGGAGCCCATCTTTTACATAACTAAGGAGAACTTCATTCACTTTGTTGTACTGACAGTCCCATACTTCACTGACTCCAAGATCTCATGAAAGGGAGAAACTCATGCCTCATCATCCCGTACAGCTCTTGTGCATGTTCTACAGAGTAACTTATAAAAGGAGCTTCCAAATGGGAAGGGCCTTCCTGCAGATCAAAGCATATTCTTTACCTTCTGGTTTGGACGGGGGGGGCAAGGGAAGCCCTTTGACAGGCTAGGAAAACTCCCTCTTTGATTAATGGTTTTAAATACATGGGATTATCCATAATTCAAGTTAAAACTTATGTTCTCGATCTTTTTATATTCCATGGATATTTAGAAGAAAATATAAAATTTCAGGTACTTAAATTTTAAAAAGTGTAATAAACTGAATCTGCTACAATTCAGAGAACACTGAAGATGCTGCCTTAACTCTGAAAAAAAAATTACTTTCCAGGTAGAGAAATCCATGTTCAATGAATTTAAAACAATTATTTAAAAATAGCAATAAAACTTGAAAAAAACTCTGAAAGCCTGGAATTGGGAAAAACTTCATTATAACTGGGGTGCTCCTGAATTACAATAGTCCTTCTCATCTTTAGTATTTCTGTTAAACAAGTAGTTCAAAGACCTAGATTATTTTTCATGGCATTTTCTAATTAAATAATTTTGTGTGATTGTTTTCAGACAAGAAGGTAAATTTGCTGTGGAAAGGAGATGCATTTATTTGACAGTGGCTAGCAATTATTTTATATATATATATATATATATATATATATGTGATATATGAATATGCCCATAGAGAAAAATAAAGATTGTACAACTACCTTGTACTCATTTATAGCAAACATGAATTACAAGAAGAGTTGTAGAAAGATAGGTACACTAAAATATTGTTTGGTGGATCTGTGAAATGGTATTTTGAACCAAAGACTTCATTACTGAGAAGGAAGCCATTACTACAAGGAAGCCATTAATTAGAAAAAAGTTCCCATATACTCCATAATATTTATAGCAGCACTTTTTTGTGATAGTTAAGAATGTAAAACAAAATAGATGCCCATCAGCTGGGGAAAGATTACTGTTAGCAGAAATAATGTGTGATGATCTATATGAACTGATGCATGATGAAGTAAGCAGAGACAAGAAAACGTTAAACGTAGTAAGTACAACAAGGTAAGTGGAAAGATCAACTACACACAATTCCCCCAAAAGTAAATGTAACAAAATTGTAAAGATCAAGTAGTACTCAAATGCAGAGGTATGAGAAGTCACCCGCAACCTATCCCTAGGTGAAGATGTGAGATCCAAAAGTGTTCCTACACATTTCACATATCTGCAGACTTTTTCAATGTAGTGATCAGTTGTGCTTTTTGTTTCCTCTCTAAAAAACACTATTTGTTACATGGGACAGTTCTCTGCTAGGGAGAAGAAGAAGGATACATGGGATACTATATGAATGTAACAGAAAATCTCAATAAAAAGGTATAACTTTTTTATGGTTTGCATAAAAGCTTTGTAATTTTATTTATTTACATATATGTATATTTTTGTAGGGAATTCGATATTTTTTATTATTAAACAAATGCTTTATTAACTTCTGTTTTACATCATTCATTTCTGCCAGATTTTGAGTTACAATTATTTTTCCCCCCTGTTTTTCCCCCTACCCACCCTCCCAGAATAGCAGTCCCATAAGATATCGCTTCCTCCAATCTGCTCTCTCCCCTATCTTATTGGACTACCTGAAAGCCATGATCAAGGAAAGAACCTAGAAATCACCCTTCAAGAAATTCTCAAGGAAAACTGCCCTGATGTTTTAGATCCAGAGGGCAAAATAGAGGTTGAAAGAATCCACAGATCACCTCCTGAAAAAGATCCCAAAAAGAAAACTCCCAGGAATATTATAGCCAGGTTCCAGAATCCCCAGATCAAGGAGAAAATACTCCAAGCAGCCAGGAAGAAACAATTTCAATATTGTGGGAACACAATCAGAATAGCCCAGGACCTGGCAGCTTCTACACTGAGGGATCGAAGGGCATGGAATATGATATTCCAGAGGGCAAAAGAACTGGGAATGAACCCAAGGGTCACCTACCCAGCAAAACTGAGTATTTTGTTTCAGGGGAAAATATGGTCATTCAGTGGAATAGAGGACTTTCAAGCATTCTTGAGGAAAAAACCAGAGTTGAATAGAAAATTTGACATCCAGACACAAGAAGCAAGAGATGCCTGAGAAGATAATCAGGGAAAAGAAATCAAAAGGAACTTATCAAAGTTGAACTATTTACATTCCTATATGGAAAAACAATAACTGTGACTGATGAAATCTTTCTCACTATGAAAATAATGGAAGAAGGGTGTATGGTCATATGAATACATATGTGAATGTGTGTGTGTATATGTTTACAGTTATACATGGATAGAGGGCACAGGTTGAATTTGTTGGGAAGGGATGAACTTAAGGGATGAAATTATGAGGTGAGAGAGGAAAGTGGCAAGAGGAGATGGGGAGAGACAGGGTAGGGTAAACTATCTCATGTAGAAGAAGCAAGGGGAAATGGTTGCAAGGGAGGGGAAGAATAGGAAGGCAAAAAGGCAAAACTACATTCTCATTGAATTTGATTCAGGAAGAGAATGACATACATACTAAATGGGATATCTCAACCTGCAGCAGAATAGGGGGAAGGGGGATGAAAGGAGGGATGATGGATGAGAGGGCATCCTTGGGGGGAGGGGAGGTTGGAAGTACCCACTATAGAAGAAGGACAGGATCAAGTAGGGAATGGACCAGGTGGGGGGTGGGATGAGTGGGAGGGAATTATAAGCAGCCTTGTACAATATATCAACTATGGTAATGTTTTGCATAACTAGACATGTACAATATATACTGAATTACTTATCTTTCCAGAAGGAATGGGTGACAAGAGAGGAAGGAAATGGATCTGAAATTCGAGGTTTTAAGACTAAATGTTTCAAATACATATAAATACTATTATTAATACTCTTTTGCTTGTAATTGGGAGATAAGATGTACAGGCATTGGGACACAAAGATTCACCTTCCTCTAAAAGGTATATCTTTTTAAAAAATTAAGACCAATTTTGAGAAAAATTTCATGGTTCCTCAAAAACAAAAATTCTATTTTTTACTGACTCAATTCAGTGGACAGTCACAAATAATTGTGTTAACTCAAGCCTTCCACTTTATTTTCACAATGTAGATACCACATTAGAGTCACCCCTAAATTCACCATTGTTTACTGACATTGGGGAGTAAAAACAAAAAGCTAGTACTGTACTTAATTAGTACTGTTTATTGGAACTGTCAATTTTGCTGTACTACCCATATTATTTCCTTGTACAAAATGCTAGGTATTAAAAGTCACCAGAGCCAATCATCTGTCAAATGAAGAAAATGAAATTACTAAAATACACACGTTTTAAGGTATGGTACGTACTTAAATTTGGAAAAGAAATAGCAATGTATCCTATTATTGAGTGTGTGAAGAAACAGATGACTTTGGAAACAGAATTATATCTTATTTTCAAGAAGGGTGTACCCTTGACAAAAATAAGCTGATATCTCTGAGAACCTAAATAGAATGTAGACTCTACAATAAAACAGTCAAGACAGGGTTGCTAAAGCAAGAAAGCGAGAGGCCTAAAAAAGGTGTTTTATTATTCTTTTAAAAAAATACAGAAGGGAGAATATGAACTGGATGACTTGATAAATTAGAGAATATATTGAGAATCACATTGATATTTGTGCAGAAAAAGCAAGACAAGTGTTTGCCATTCTCCTGTAGATTCTTATGGTGCTCCATCTACTTTACTGTAATAAGTATAGTCTATATTCATCACAAAAGAAGTCCCTGTATAGAAAAGTAATGCCAAATGCTGATGAAGGATCCAAGCCATAACTGACATTATAATCTCCTACACTAAGCCTACCTGCATGCTATATAAAATTTCTAGCATGCTTGGGATGTCACGTAATTGGGATACAGAAGGTCAAAGAGTAACTCTTTCCTTCCTAAGTCATCAAAATGGTGCAGGCAACATTTCAGAGTTATCACTATTAATCAGAAGCCCTCTGATCGTGGAATGACTAGATCGAACCTACCATGGAGTTCTGAGAGCTAGTCAGAGTATCATGGGATGATAGAGACAATCTCTGAAAACCATTTAGCAAAAGCCTCTTCATTTTATTAAAAAAAAAAAAAACAAACCCGAAACTGAGTCCTACAGTGACTTGCCCAGGCATACAGGTAGTCAAAGCCAGGATGGGAACCAAGGTTCTGGAATTTCAAACCCATCATTCTTCTCTTTCCTACCAAGCTATTCTCAGTCTACTAGAAGGTCAGAGAAACAATTTTAGCAAAATGACCTTAAAGTTTTACTATCTCATAAAGTAAGGAGAAATGTTTTAAGCTTAGCAATAAGCATCATTAAAAAAAAATTTTATCTGTATTGCCAGGGAATAACAGGAGTTATCAAATTTTTAATGTGCATGTTACTCCTTAGAGAGAGCAGGATGGCACAGTGGATAGAGTGCTGAGTCTGAGATCAGGAAGATCTGAGGTACCAAATCAGATATTTGCTGGGTATGTGACCCTGGCCAAGTCACTTAACCTGTTTGTTACCTCAAGTTTTCTCAACTGGAAAAACAACTTCCCCAGGGCTTTTGTGAGGATCAAATGAGATAATATGCCTAGCTCAACACAGTGCCTGGCACGTAGTAGTTACTATGTAAATGTTAGCGATGATGACATCAATTTGAGATGGAGGGAGGGGTGGCATGAAACAGCAAGACAAGAGATCTGTATGTGAAGTAGGAGCGCCTGAGTTCACATCTTAATTCTACTGTCTACCTATGTTATCTCTAGGCCCAAGTTTCTTCATTTGTAAAATGAAAGGATGGTCTAAACCACCTTCTGAGCTCCCTTCTAGCTCTATGATCCTATGGCCCAGTGAAAGGTTAAAGAAGGATAAAGCAGATGGTAAGTTTATAAGATGAAGTAGACAAACCCATGAAGTAGAAACAGCTGCAAACCAAAGAACATTATTCGTGTTTAGGACTTGAAGGGCAGGTAGGATTTCAAAGGGCAAAGACAACTAAGCTTTAAGTATTAAGAACATTCCAGGGGCAGCTAGGTGGCACAGTGAGTAAGAGCGCCGGCCTTGGAGTTGGGACGACTCGAGATCGAATCCGGCCTCAGAAAATGGGCACCCACACACAAATAATGACTGGCCGTGTAACCTTGAGCAAGTTACTTAACCCCAATTGCTTTAAAAATAAAAAAAGAACATTCTAATTCTAAAAGTGTAGGCAAAGGCAAGAAGTTTAGTGTGACTAGGGGCTCGAACAGGATGACATGACAACTATATATTATGATTACTGGTATTTGTGTCTTATTTCACTAATTAGATTATAAATTTAATCAGGCCAAGGACTATTATCATATCTAAACCTTTCAGCTTCTTCAGGGCTTAGCAAAGCCCTCTGTACCTACTATGTTCTTAGAAATCTTCACTGAATAAATGAAAAGTATGAAGTTGACATGAAAGGGTGGGGTCAGAGTATGAAATGCCTTAAATCTCAAACTAACATATTTAGATATTTTTTTTAAAAGAAAAGAGTGACCACTCAAAGGATCTGATGGGGACAAAAATGATCAGAGTTGTGCACTATGACAAATAATATGGCATCGGTATATATATATATTAGAATGGTGAAGAGAATGGAAGTGGAAAGAATGATTTAAATTATTGTAGGAGTGAGAGAATGAAAGAGAAGACTAGATCAAAAAATTCTTGCTTAGGGGCAGCTAGGTGGTGCAGTGAATAGAGCACCAGTCCTAGAATCAGGAGGACCTGAGTTCAAATCCGACCTCAGACACTTAACACTTACTAGCCATGTGACCTTGGGCAAGTCACTTGACCCCAATTGCACTGCCCCTTCCAAAAGGCGCAAAAAAAAAAAATTTAAAATGCAATGCCATAGGATACATTACACATTTTTATTTAATGTTACTAAATGCAAAATTGTTATTTCCTAAATTTCAGTTTATTAGAAAAGACTGATAGGAGTGTGGATTTAGAAGAGACATGAGAGGTAATCAAATCTAGCCCCTTCATTTTACACATGAGGAAACCCAGTCCAAAGCAATGAAATGACTTGTATAAAGTTACAGAGAACTTGATCTTGTAAAAATGTATATACATCCTATTAGCTTAAATATTAATATAGGACCTTGTTTTGCAAATCTTGAATGAACTCATGTAAAGTTGTTTATTACTATGAACTATCCCTAATAGATACGATCCTTGAGGGGGGGTACGATAGCATATTGCACCTTTGGATCTCCCCCAGTGCCTGGTACAGTAGTATATATTCTGTACCTTCTTAATAATTGTTTATCAAATAAATGAGCATAAATAAAAGATGTTACACACCTCTAATCCCCCCTCCCCCAAAAAGAGAAGACTAATGGGAAAGGTACTGTAGAGGAAGAACTGGAAGAATTAATATGATGACTATTCCGATGAATACAATAATGCTTTCACGTAATCTTGAGGAATGTAGGACTCTTTATCCCTACACTAAATGGCCTCCAGATGACTACTACTTTTAAGACTATATCTGCTTCATTTAGCTTCTCTCTTGCTTGGATGCTAACAACTCTCAGCTTTTATTGTTGTCTCTAGCAGTCTTCTCAATGTCTTTTAAAATGATTGGGGTTGGAAAAAGTTTATTAGAATTTTATGAGAATTTTAGTAAAAAAGATGCCCTCATACTGAGTATGGAATTTTCACATTTACTTAATAGTCTTCAGAGCCTTTTATGCCCTTCTTCTTTCTCTTGCTCATTCATTCATTCATGTTATTTATTTATTTGTTTGGCTTACTCCCTGTTTCTTAGGTATATTTTGGCTACATGTGACTTTTTGATAAAACTTTTGCTAGGAATATACCAAACGTTTTGGGAACAACCAGAGCCGTAACTAGGAATTTTTGCATTCAGAGTAATTTTTATGTCCCTATTTTAACTAATTATTCTTGTTAACTAGGTGTTATGTTTGTCATTGTTTTTTTTTTTTTTTCTATACTAGTAGATAAATAGTAAATGCTGGAAGTAGTCTGTGAACATGATACTCTAGGGTAAAGGCCCAGTTTTACCCTTTCTTAGATAAGAGCCCAGGGAATGATGTTAGGATGCTATTATAGAGAGGGTGGTAAAGAAGAAATTTCTCAGGGTACAAAATAAGGTTCATTTGGCATAAAGGGTCAAGAAAGTTATGGGATAAAATTGAGAGGATCAGCATGACAGAGCTGGGGAGAATGTTCAATATAGTTGTCTTAACTGTTCCATTCCCACATAAATCCATATCCTTCTGAGGACATATAATGTCCCCAAGACAGTTATAAACAAATAGATTATTTCAGCTTTTATACTTCACTTTTCATCATTTCCATTACTGTTGATCTTCTTTGATTGACCTATACCTAGTAGTTGCTCGACAAATGCCTCCAAAATTATTATGTTAAAATAATGAATTCTGAATTCTCAACTTCTTCTCTAAACATAAATCATTGATTTCATCCTTCTAATTTGAAAATGTTAACCTGTTTGACAAGAACTTTTTAGAATAAAAAGAAGTGTTATACTTAAGACTTTATTTTATGCATTTAAAAACAGAAAGGGTCCATGGTTTTCACCAGACTGCCAAAGGGGTTCATGAAAACAAAAAAGCTTAGGAGTCCCTTGGTTAGAGTATTATTCCTCCCCCTCCAAATTCTAGTCCTGCCAGAAACATTCTGCAGTTACTCAGTCTTCCCACTAGATGGGGATCGTTTGAAGATGAAATGCTAAATTTATAGCCAACCAACAGGATCATAGATAATAACAACTAATTTTTATGTAGTGCTTTAAAGGTTGCAAAGAGAATCACCTAGTACAACTCTTCCATTACAATAAGGCCCAGATTGGGTAAATGACTTACCTAAAATCACTTAGGTAGCAAATGAGAGAGGTGGCATTTGAACCCAGGGCCTCTAACTTCAAACATGCTATATCATCTTGCCTTTCTTAGGATATCAGATATGTTGGAAAATTAGTAACCAGTGGATTAAATCGAGAGAAGTAGGTATTTATGGCATAAGATTAAGATGCTCCCATCCCCCAACACACACTTTCCAAAGTAAATAATTTAGGGAAAAAAATACTAACAGAAAGGAACATAAGGGAGTGAGAGAGACTTTGGTGATGTCACATAACACATATTTGTTTCCACATCTATAAAATGAGGGCATTAGGTCCAATGACCCCTACAGTCCATTCTAATTCAAAAATTACCTGATTTTAAGAATTACAAATACTGTGGTTATTTTAGGAGCAGCTAGATGGCCAGCGGACAGAGTCAGGAAGTCAGGAAGACTCATCTTCCTGATTTCAAATCTGACCTCAGACACTTTACTGGCTGAGTAACCCTCTAAGTCGCTTAACCCTGTTTGCCTTAGTTCCTCACCTGTAAAATAACCTGGAGAAGGAGATGGCAAACCACTCCAGTATCTCTGCCAAGAAAACCCCAAATGAGGTGACAAATGGTTGGACCTAACTGAAACACAACAATAACATGGTTATTGTGTTTTTAGAAGTGGTAGAGTAGATTTGAGTCTGTGTGGTCTAATATCCTTGGAATCAGAAACATCTGGGTTCAAGTACTTGGGAAATTTTTAAGTGCTATATAAATGATAGTTACTATTAAGTTTTTACGTTTGACACACATAATCTTTGTGAATCTGGATAAGTTACCTTACACTAGCAAATCTCTAAAAATAAGCTGCAGAGTAGCTGCTGATCTAACTTGGTAGAAGGACATTCTTCAATAGTAATTTCCTTCCACAATGAAATTAAAAATCTGAAATACTTTTTTGTCCCTTCATTAAAAGATGGTGACTAGACTATTTTCTAACTACTACTGATTGACTACACAGAGGGATGTGACTTGAAGCCACTTTGCTGTACTACTCATTCCATGTACTTCTAAAAAAAAAAAAAAACTTGCCTATTTCATAATTGACACCTATGTCTTGAAAGAGACAATATAATAAAGATTTTGTAATCTAACATACGATACTTTAAGGTACACACTCTAGGAATGCACTAAACATAGACAGGAGATACTGACACTTGTAATCAATCTGCTCCAAAGCCTTTTTCCTTTCCTTTTCAATAGCTGAATTGAATACAAAACTGTGTTCCCAGGTTAAATAATATCTCACCTCATGATTGGCCTCTACTTTTGAGTAAATTAATTTCCTGAAGAATCATCCCAAAATAGCTTCATGGATCTGTGTATTTTATTTTTTTTTAAACATTGTGTCCCTCTGTTGTCAAGGTGAATTGAGGGTCATAGTAGCTTTTATCTTACCTACTACTTGTATACTGATTTTTTTAAAAAGGCCAAAATAAAGATTCTGTATAAGGAAAAATTCAAAAGCGATTATTCATATTACAAGAGGATTCCTTTAAAAAATGATAGCTCCAGTGGGTTTAAGTATTTGTTTAGAGATCATTAACTGCTTCATTGAAAGGCTGGGAGAAGAGAAACTTAAAAGATAAAGTGTTAGGAGCCACTGCTAATTAAAGGTTAATTAGAAGTGAAGATAAAACATCTCTCAAATTATAATCTAAATTAATGGGAAAATAAGACTTGATTTATAAAAGCTGGATATAAATGCAATTTTTCAAGGACAAGACTATTTTGATATATAAGTGAAGCAAGAGCTGCCCTACTTCTTCATATCTACTGCACAACCTAGCATAACGTCTCAGCTGAGAAGATGTTCTCCCATTTATGTACAACATGTTGGCTCCACTCATGGCACTATTTGCTCTTGCTCTATTAAATTCCATCCTATTAATTTTGGTTCATTTCTTCAAACATAAATATCCTTTTAAATTCTAAGTATATTCTAATATGCTAACCATTCCATTCATTTTAACATTAAACAGAAAATTTAATCAGCAAAATCTATTATAATATTCAGGAAAACTGTGAAAAGACCAAAGAATGCTGAAAATGTTGGATGACCCTTACAAGCTATGATGCTACCTTATTACAAACATGCTATGTAGTCTTTGAACTTAAAAAAAACTGATGAAATGCAAAATGAATTTATTGGTAATTATTTGAAATATTGAACTCTTCTACTTGACTATAAATTCCTTGAGCAAAGGAAGTAATCTTAACAATTTTTCTTCTTACCTTAGCTCCGACCATAGCATCTTTTTATGTAGTACATTTTTTGCAGAATTAAATTGAACCTAGGCTACACAGAAATTAGTGTCTTTGCCACTAACTAGCAGTGTGATTTTTGACAAATACCTTAACTGCTCTGATCCTTCCTTCACTGACAAAATGAAGATATTATAGGATTAAGAACCGTTTTATTGATTTTAGGTGATTCATTTTAGTTTGATCCATAAGATAACACAGTATGTACATAGGTGGTGGTTTGGGTGAGAATAGTATTTGGGTCCTCTGATAAAAGTCCAGTGCTCTTTACCCTATAGCATTCTGCCTCTCTAGAAATCAAAGTGGATGATTTTTTAGGATCTTCTCCACTAAAAACTTAAGATGGTTCTGTTTTAAATAGCAGCATCTATTGGCAAAGGTGGAAATTACAACTCAGTTCTATTAGCATATGAAATTAAGTGCACATGGCACAGAGAATAATAGGGGTTAAAGAAGACTAGAAAAGCTAAGTTTGAAAATTAGTACACAGAATTCAAGAATTCTTAGACATGGGGGAAATTTCTCTGTATCTTTCATTTTATGAAGAAAATCATTGCGAAAACAGTAATCAAAACATAGACACTAAACTACTCTACATATTGACTAATAATTATGTGTACTTTTGCTACTATCATCCCAATTTAATTTTAGATTACAAAAACTAAACAACCAACAAATTGACCTCAGAAGACTAATATTCATGTAGCACTGAGCAAGTCACTTAACCTTTTTGCCTCAGTTTCCTTAACTATAAAATGGGGATAATAACAGCACCTATCAACCGGGCTGTTGTGAAGACTGAATAAGATGGTATTTGTAAGGCACTTAGCACAGTTCTGTGCATATAATAGGTGCTTATTCCTTTCCTCCTTCCTTGCTCCCCAATATGAGCCTATGAAGCAGGCAAAAACACAAAAAGGGTCTTATTCCTATGTGGCCCATTCATGTTTCTATAGTGATAGTGGTAAGGTGGCATAAAGCAAGCTATGGGGTGCTAAGAATAACACTAACCTTTGACCATCTCCAAATATCACTGTAGGTATGTGCCCTTTTTTTAAAATCAATATTTATTGCTATCTTGTTTTCCTAGCTTTTATACTTCTTCATGTAGCCCCCTCCCAATCATTCCCAAAGTCCTCTTCAATAGTAGTTGGCTGTATACAGGGAAAAGAAAAGTGAAGAATCTAGGATAATCCTGAAGTTATGAATGTAGGAGACTTGAAGGATGGCTGGTAGTATCTTCGACAGAAAAAAGGAAGTTTTAATAGGCAGGATAGAAATATAAATTTATTTTTTTGGAAAGAGTTTAAGATGTCTCTTAAAGATGTGTGTCTCTGACACACAGTCAAAAGAAGTAAAAGGGTAAAGAACAATTGTCTGGAATACCAAAAAATTTTTATATTTATATTAAAGGAATACTTTTGAAATTATGAAAACCCCATAATAGAAATAAAGCAGTCACTATTTTATGTTTTAATTCAATTTGTTTATGATGTTCAAATCTGATTCTATACTACTTAATGTGGGTTTTCACTGTTAACAAATTATTTGTAGGATTTTCAAATGTTGAATTTGAAGCCAATGAAAAATATAAAACAAAATATACTCTAATAACTATGAGAAAATGTTATTTTGTAATGTAAATATGGGGATAAAAGAAATATGGACATGAAAGAAAGGAAGATACAACCAGCCGCTACAAATTTATTTTTGTTAATGAAAAAAAGGGGTGGTTTGGTAGGGCCTATAATAAAGGGAATACAAATAGAATGCTTTCTTACTTAAGCTCAAAAGTAGGTCTGCATATGATAGACAAAGGCAAGACAAAGGAAACAAAAGATACCCAAGTATAAATCAAAAAAAGTCAAAAGAGATCATCAATTGTATGTATATCATTCTTGGATGCTAGCCATACATATGGAGAAAAACACTCTTTGCCAAAATCATGAATGTCACAGAGAGTCTGGGTCACATAAAACATATTCTTAAGTCCTCTATTTAAATTTCACTTAATCATTAGCTCCAGGCAACATACTGAAATTTCTAGGAAATAAAATTCTTAAAGCAACTACATTTATTATATATGGGAATGCCATAGCCCATGGTTTACTAAGAGTTATTTACAATACTTTATTCCCATTAATGCAAATACAGAAAAAACAAGTGTATACAATTTAGACACGTCAGTATACCCTTTACTTAGCAGAGAAGAACATAGGTAGCAGCTTTTAATCCTCCACTAAAGAAATGGTAGATCTTTATACTTTTTGGTGAATGATAAAACAAGATAAAACAAAAGTTTAACAAAGTTGCAAAGTTACTCTAAGGGCTTTTAAGTACAAAGTGGGAAGAGGGTAACAAAGAGAAAACAAAATGAAAAGATTTGAAAAAATTATTAATAAGTAGTTTTCTCCACATTTTCAGCAGTTCTAAATGTAATTAGAGAGGAGGTTAAAAAAAGACATTGAAGAAAACAAAGGGAAAAACAGCCAGATTGGAACGAGGGTGTCCAGTAGTTCTGAGATAAAGCTGACAAAACTGTGAGGATATTGAGAGATAAAGACAAAGAGATAAAGAGACAAAGATATCAGAGGAATGGGGGAAAATATCAGATCATAATTATAAAAAATAAAAGGTGAGTGAGAGAACAGCAATAGCTAATGATCAATATGCCCACTTGGCCATGTAAGCAAATTTGTTTTATAAAATTATTTTTTTCTGGGGTGGCTAGGTGGCGCAGTGAATAGAGCACAGGCCAGGAAGTCAGGCCTGAGTTCAAATCCAGCCTCAGATACTTAAAGCACACACACACACACACACACACACACACACACACACACACACACTTTTCAATCAATAGAAATGCCTTCCCTGTAACTAGTATCACTCCAACCCCCAATAACAAGAGAAACAAAACTACTGTACCAAACATGTAGTCAAGCAAAACAAATTCCTGCATAGGCCACAAGAAAAAAAGACTCAAGTATTTTTAAGTCCTTCACCATTCTATCAGTTGGTAGATAGTTTCATCATAAGTCATGGTAGATCACTGTGTTGCTCAGAGGAATTCCTAAATCTTCCAGTTGTTTGTCTTTATAGTCTTGACATCATATAAGTTGTTTCCCTGGTATTGCTCAGAATAATCAACTTTAGTTCATACAAGTAGGTTTCTCTGAGAAAGATCTCAGGTGGTACAATTATATTGTATCATATTTATACATTATTCTTTGTTCATCCATGCTCCAACTGATGAGCACTCCCTGAGTTTCTAATCCTTTACCATCACAACAAAAAGAACATTATAAATATTTTTGTACACTCTTTAAGACAAATCCTATTCCATTGCTATCATCTCCCTTTCCTGTTTCTCTGTTGAGTGAAATGTATTCCCAGACAGTGTGTGTGTGTGTGTGTGTGTGTGTGTGTGAGAAAGTGTGTATGTATATTTTCTCTTCTTCTGACCAGTTCAGATGAGAATGAGGTTCAAGTGTCACTTGGTCTTCCCCTACCCTTTCTCTGCTTATTATTAAAGACTTCTACTTGCACACCAATGATGTGAGATTATTTTCCTGATTCTCCTTTTCTCTTCCCCTGTTCCCTTCTTCTCACTTTTTAATTCTTTTAAAATTATCATGGTTACACATAAATGGTTATACAAGAAGCCAATTAGGAAAGCATGAAAGAGTTTAAATGTGAGATCTGTAAACAAAGGAATAATTTAGGACCAAACAAGATATAGAGAACATTACAAAATATAAAATGGATCATTTTGATTATATACAATTAATAAGTTTTACACAAACAAAACCAACTCAACCAAAATGAGAAGGAAAGCAGAAAACTGGGGGAAAATTTTTACAGCAAGTATCCCTGATAAAGTACTCATTTCTAAAATATGCAGAGAACTAAGTCAAATTTATAAGAATTTAAGTCATTCCCCAATTGATAAATGGTCAAAGAATATGAAAGGAAGTTTTCAGACAAAGAAATCAAAGCTATCTGTAGTCATATAAAAAATGACCTAAATCACTATTGATTAGAGAAATGCAAACTAAAACAACTCTGAGGTACCACCTCAAACCTATCAATTGGCTAATATGACAAAAATGGAAAATGATAACTATTGAAAAGAATGTGAGAAAACTGGGACACTAATGTACTGTTGGTGTAGTTGTGAACTGATTCAATCATTCTGGTGAACAATTTTACCACTGTAAGGTCTGCATCCCAAGAGTTTTTTTAAGGGTAAGAAACCTATTTGTACAAAAATATTTATAGCAGCTCTTTTTGTGGTGGCCAAGAATTAAAAATCGAGAGGAGGGGATGACCATCAATTAGGTTATAGCTGAACAATCTTTGGTATATGATTATAATGGAATATTATTGTGCCATAAGAAATGACAAGTAGGATGATTTCAGAAATACTTGCAAAGACTTATATGAATTGACACAAAGTGAAGTAAACAGAACCAGAAGAATATTGTACACAGTAACAGCAATATTGTATGATGAACTATGAATGACTTAGCTAATCTCAGCAATACAATGATCCAAGACAATCATAAAGGACTCATGATGAAAAATGCTTTCTGCCTCCAGAGAAAGAACTGATATTGTCTGAATACAAACAGAAGCACAATATTTTCTCTTTCCTCCCTTTCTTTCTCTCTCTTTCCTTCTTTCATTCCTTCCTTTCTTAATTCTCTCTCAGTCTTCTTGTACAAATGACTAATATGGAAATGTTTTACAAGATCGCATATGTATAACCTGTATTAGATTGTTTACTGTCTGAGGTAGCAAGGAAGGGAGGAAGGAACAATAGAATTTGGAACTCAAAACTTTTTAAAACAAATTTTAAATTGTTCTCACATGTAATTGGGGGAAAATAGTATTTAAAAATTATCAAAGCATAAGAACAACTCTCTAGTTATACACCCTTTATGACACTTGAACATAGGGTTCTACAAGGATATATATATATGTATGTATGTATGTATACACACACACACACACACACACATATATATATATAATTATTCTTGTTTAGCCCCTTACTTGTTCACTCATATTAACCTTTCTAGGTATCATTTGATGCCTGTGTTTGTACTTTAAAAGTTTATATGTAACTTTGATCTTTTGATTGGGAATACTTGCAAATGCTCTATTTCATTAATGATATTCCATAAAACTACATTATGTTATTTGGGGCAAGTTATTCTTGGTTGCAAATCTATCTTCTTTGCCTTCTGGAATATAATATATGCTTTTGTCTCCTTTTCAGGTGTGTCTCCTACATCAAGTGTGATCTTGACTGTGGCTCCACAATACTTGAATTATTTCTTTCTGAATGCTTGTAGTATTTTTTCTTTGACTCTAAAGTTCTAGAATTCTGTTTTTAGTTTTCACTTTGGGGTTTCTTTTAGGAAGTGAATGGTGGATTTCTTTATCGTTTATGTTTTCTTTTATGATTAACTGAAATATGATGTCTAGGCCTGATTTTTGGTCATGATTTTCAGTGATTCTTAAATTATCTTTCTTAGATCTCTTTTCTAGTTAGTTGTTTTTGCTATAAATACCTAATGTTTCCTTCTGTCTTTTGACTTTTTGCCTTTATCTTAGTATTTGTCATATCACGGAGTTATTGTTTTCTATTTGATCTATTCTAATTTTCAGAGAACTTGTATATCTTATGCCAGTCTGTTAATTCCCTTTGCATTTCTTCCTTCCATAATTTTTTTTCTATTCTACTTTTTCCTCTAGCACTTTAATTCCATTCATAAAAGAAAAACAAACAAACAGACAAAAAAACATTTTAAACTTGTTTCTTAAATCTTATACCAACTTTTGTAGGAACTGTAGTTGAACTTATGTCCCAGCTGTGATCTTTTGCTTGTTTTATTTGTGGGGGAGGGGCTTTGTATGTAGATATTTTGAATCATTCACTCCTCTGGAGGTTGTGTTTTGAGCATACTTATCATCCTAATTGCTTTGTCTGGTTTGAATCTTTTTTCTTTTTTTGGTTTCCTTATTCTCTCAGGTTACTATCTGACAGAATTATTTATGTAACAACCACATCCCTTATACTTCTGGAAAAAAAATAACCAGACTGGTCCTACTGCTGCTTTCTTGGGGTACTATATAATTAGAGGATCTCAGGTTTGGACCTGTGACCTGGGACTAAGTGATGAACATCCAAACTTCCACTTTGTACGTATTCCTGTAACCTGCACAAATGCAGGTCTCTTTGTCCAGGATTTGTGATCTCGTACTATCCTTATTCATAGATTATCACTGCTCTGGAATGTTCTATGTGGCCATTTCTTGCTACATGTTCTTCCCAGTGTTCTTTGTACACAATGCTCTGAGTTGGCAACAGCTGTCTTCCATATCTCAAATTCTCTGTGCCCTCTCTTCTGCCTCATAACTTTCCTGACATCTTTGAAGATTCTACTTAAATGCCACCTGTAAAAAGTTCTTCCTCATCCATTCTACTCCTCAATTGCTAAAACCTTCCCTTCTGTTTAATCTCTGTGTGTGTTTAAAGAGAGAGAAAGACAGACAGATGAAGGGAGTGAGAAAGAAAGAAAGGAAGAGAGACAGAGACAGAGACAGAGAGACAGAGACAGGAAAGGAGGGCTAGAGGGTGAGGTGATTACAGATTTATATGAGAATTAATGTTGCTAAATTTAGAAAGCAAGAAGGTCAACCATAAGTATCTCAGGAAGCTAAAGTACTAAGGAATATACACAGCAGTGAAAAAACATAGATCCTCAAAGAATGAGATATGAATATGTACATGCATATATGTGTGTATGTATTCAGACATTGAGTCTATAAAAATAGATAGATAGATAGACAGACAGACAGACAGAAAGGTATTCTTTCCAATAAAATTCTGTCTCTGTCCATATATACATGCTGAGCCACTGGGACAATCTTTGAAGCCAAACTAGTTTGGAATGATCTGCCAAAGTTTGTCCTCCACTGGTATGGCTTTTGAGAACCCAGGATCACCTCCATGTCACAATGAAATACTGGAGTACAACTTTAACATAGGAATAAAATGCTATGTATGTTATCTAACAACATAAATCTGCTGAATAAAAATAATGAAATATAGTTAATGATTAAGTTTTAAAGTTTAATGTTGCACTAAGACTTTTTGGACACCTTTTATATCTAACATTCCTAGGCTTTCAGGCAATATAAGTCCAAACAATTATTACTCAATGAAATAACTATACATATTCATTTGTAAGAAAAGTTTATAGCATATGCATGTGAATGAAAACAGTTCTACCTATGGACAACTTCCTTTTAAGAAAATCTTATAAAAAGATATAAGTAAAAATTTTATTGTTTTTTTTTAAATTGAGAATGGGGATATTTGGGGTATCTTAGCTGATTAAAAAATGTGATGTCTTAAGTTATTTCAAAACCTGAATTTTAATAAAAACATTTGCAACTCCACCTTGCCTTAAATTGTATGTCACTATATGTATAAACATGATCTATGAAGTACTATATCTTCAACATGTTTTACAGAAGTAAATAAGGTAATCCTTCCAGACAACTTACTCATCATTTTGTGTTTTACGAAGAGAAAATAATCTACAAACCATTTGGGATTAATCCTGATGACAATAAAATTGATGCACATTAAAGCTTCTACCCATTACTCACTTACAATTTTGTAAATGTGTAAAGATCTATGTGCTGTGTCACACACATAGAAGATGCATATCATGAGCTGCTAAAAAAAGAAGCCTATCTTATAAGTTACAAACAAAACCTTATGAGTTAGCAGTGAAATGGATGAGCAATTGATGAATTTATGCTCTTGTCCCATTGCTCTTGAGCAGATCTCGCTGTACTGTGTCCAAATTATGTTGTTGACCAAATATTCACAATCATTTTTATAGTGTGAAGCTAGCATGATTTATTTAATTGTTGCAAACTGGGGCTCTTATGAAGTTCACTAATTGCAGCCAGAGTGCCAGCATATCAATGATATATGGAATGCCTGTAAATATCAAGAGGCTGTTTTGAAATCCAAACAAGAGCTGCGAGGCATCCAACTCCATCTTCATGAAGCACTCAAGTGACAAGAACTTTTAGAATATAAAGACTGTAAGCTACTTTATTATTTTTATATTAACATAGGAAGGAGAAACTTTCCTCATGCTTTGAGGACTTATTTTCAAGGTGCATATATTTTAATCTCAACTTCATAAAATCTGAAACATGAATGAACTTTATAATAATTTTATTTCCTCAGCTTACCAGACTATTGCAATTTGTTTTTCAGTGACTCTAATCATACTAAAATCTCCTTTCTTGTCAAGCATTTCTACATATACCTTACAGCCTTTCAAAGAAAATTTAAATGACTTATTTACTTGTGCTTGTTTTACTGATGGTTTCATTGATCTTGCCATCTACCTATTTTTTTCACTCCAATACAATAAATCTTCTGTGTGCTAATGCCCAATACTGATGTTCATTATAGAATGGTTAGATAACCAATCACCTGGTGTATGTTATAGAGGGGACCTATGTTTTTTATTAGGGGATCTAAGGTCTCTTCCAATTCTGGTCTTCTGTGTTTTCCTTTCAGTTCATTCACTTTTCCCACTTTCTTCCCTACCTATATTATGTCTATATTCAAAATGATCTTGACACATAGGTTATGAAAGGTAACCTCTACTCTAAATTCAACTTCTTTTCCTACTCCATTCTTTTGAAGTCTACTATTAAAAATCCAAACAAAAAAAATTTAACAGAGAAATGGAAATGAAATGACAAAGCTGTCCTCTAAACACAATCAACAAAGAAGAACAGATGGCAAATGAGTTCTTTAGAATACAATGGTTGGGGCAGCTAGGTGGCGCAGTGAGTAAGAGCACCGGCCTCGGAGTTGGGATGACCCGAGATCGAATCTGGCCTCAGAAAATGAGCACCCACACATAAATAATGACTAGCCGTGTAACCTTAAGCAAGTTACTTAACCCCAATTACTTAAAAAAAAAAAAAGAATACAATGGTTATGCACAGTGAGCACTAATGAGTCATATAAGGGAAAAGTTTCTCAGTTAGCATGGCAAACTCAGTATGCATAATTTGGCTCCTAAACATCTGATTTTGCACCCATCTCAATTTTTAAACAAAAAATAAATCGGCTTAAAAGTTCGAATTGACAAAACATGCTAAGTTTTTTTTTACCCCCTCAAGAAAATGGTTGACCTTTTATAGCCATTCAATAGATATGAAGTAAAATCAATACCTATTATCCTTAGTTTTATGACTTTTGAACTTAATACATAAAGCCCATGGAAATTTTATGAACAATATTAACAGCAACAAAGGGGTTTTTTTTTGCTAAAATAAAGGTGTTTTACTTACTTTATATGTTACTAGATGACTGAGCAATTTTTAAATGTGTAATTAATTCCATCTTTTCATTCCATGTCTTTCCCTGACCTTAATGTCAAACTAGTTAACTGCTAGTGGCAGTAATATTGTCCTTCTTTTAGTCTGCTAGGTATCTGATATGATAGTAACCAGCTGCATAACCCTATTATTTCATCTTCTACATATTCATTTTGTTGTATGTTGGGTTTTTGTGTGTGTATGTGTGTGTGTCTAGATATATTTAACAAGAAATAATAATGAACAATAAAAATTACCAGACAGAAGAGAGGTATGATCAAAGGACACTTTTTAAATTAAGCTAAGTGTATGAGATGCTAGTAAATTCTGCTTAAGTCAAGGAATCATTGGGATCATGCCTCTGGAAATGATCAGCCAGGGCAGAAAGGATGGCTGTTGGTAATTCCTTTTATAAAGAACAGGAATGCAGAGAGCAGTCAGAAGTGATACAGACCGAAGTGAAAGCAAGTCCTCAAACACGGACCAAAGAAACCTGAACAATATAGACCAAAAATTCCGCATAGTTTTGGCAGAAAGGCATTACCTCAAAAGGAGCTTCAAATAAGTCATCTTTTTAAAACTATGAATCTATAAATCATGTCTATTCATCTATAAAAGATAATTTACTATGGTTTTTCATATTTTAAATGCCTGTGATTTAATTTTAAAACATAGGTGTAAAGTTGCTACTGAACAAGAAACCACTATCCATGATTCATAACATTTATGCTATTAGTCCATTTCAGAACCTGCTTTAGGGATGAGTAAACCACACATAAAAATGATAGCTATGAAATGAAAAAAAAAGTTAAATTTTTAAAGATGACTCAGTGTACTAAAGTATCTATAAGAACATGGTTTACTGGGCAGATTTACAGATCTAAATCACATAAATCATCACATGCTTACATACTCAAATAGACTGTCAGAAGGTAGAAGGAAGACAACTTATTTTAGCTATAAAAATTTAAAGAGTACATAAATGGCAGAGGGGAGATAGCATTTTTCACTTAGAATGCATCACCAATAGGCAGCTGACCTGCCTTCTGACCAAAGCAGGGTTAACATGATGAAGTAAAGGAAGGACCAAAATAGAAAGCTGAGTTTCTTTGCTTTATTTTTGATACTTTTACAACAAACTACCACAAAAACTAATGAACTTGTTTCTGAAAATCCTTTTGCAACCACATCCAATGGCTTAAAATCAATCTCTATAGATGTATGTGTATGTTTATATGGGTAAACATCAACTAATTGGCATAATATCTGCATTTATATTAATTATTTTCTAGTGAATTCTTTGGGGAGGTGCCAAAAACCTTTTGTAAGTTAAAAACTATTTTATCACTTCTGAAAAAAACCAATAGAACACAACCCTGAAAGATAAGAAAGACCACTGAAATTATTTAATAATCCATGTCCATTTTCACAAAAATGGTCTACGTAATCCTTTTAAAAATAATAACCTGTTCATTTCAGGCACTGCACAATGCTTCCCTTTGTCCCTTGTAAGTCTCTCAAATGTCTTATTTTAAAGGAATATATAGTACTCCCGGAAGACATTTTCCCATTTCTATTCTCTTCAACTCCTGTGAGCCCTTGTTCTGTGTGATAAGGCAATCTCCTTCGGGATCTGAGCTGTGTAGTTTCGCACCACGAGTGACAAGGACTCGACTTGAATAACTGCTGTGCGCAGGTTGTAATTATGTCAGCTGGAGTGTTGAACAAGGGGACTGATTAATGTGAGCCCCAGCCCAGGCACAGTCCCTATCAAAACCTTCGTGCAGGCCAGCAGTGGGGATGGGTTAAAGCAAAAAGACAAAACATGCTGTATCGTCCATGATAGATGAATTGCTCCAACAGTCTTCAGGCAGATGTTCCAGGACAGTATAATATACAATTACTCTGCCTTATCACCTTCCCAGGGACAATAAAGCTTCCTCCTTCTATAGCTCATGTGAGTGAAGGCAAAATTAGTTTTACTTTTACAACACTGACTCACTTATCATGTTGCCTTGATTGTGCTTTTACAGCTAAAGAAAACATATTCCACTTTTAAACTAAAAAAAAAAATTCTACCCTTTTTACAAACTGGAGGCTTGTTTTGAGTCTCTTTTGCATCACACAATACAGTTCTTTAAATAGATGCTTAGTTAAAAATAGATACAAAGCGTATAATAAATGTGTTTTAAATGTATACATATATATTCCAAGATACAATAGAGGTGGACTGTATGATTTTATGGCTGTAAACCATATCATTTTCCAAAGGACATACAGAAACCATCAACTGAAGGAATATGTAAACTGAAATACACACACACAGACACCCACACACCACACACCATTCCCTTCTTCAACCACGCAGCTGTACCAACACTCCTTTCTGTACCTTTACATGGTTATAGGGTATACAGTTCCTTACAGGTAGGAGAGTGTTTTCCAAATGATATACCGTTCATCGCTATTCTGTCTCCCACTTCTACTTTAAAAAGTTACATTAAGATCATTAAAAGGGGTGTTCCTCTAATGTTTCTTTAAATATATTGAATTTAACAACAAACATCAAGAACTAATGCTTGAATTATATCCTATTAAAGTAGTATAAAGAAGATTAAAAAGTGTCTTAGTGCACCCTTCTAACACTTCTCTACTCATGTCAGTAAATAAATAAATAAGTAAATAATTGGTGACATTCATTATAATAGAGGGTTTCATTATACAATAACACCAAGTAAACTTCAAAATGTTTTTGCTAGAGTGAAATTGGCTAAAATCAAAGGGAAAATGAGACAGTGCAATAAGAGCCTTTCAAAGGCAACTCTCTGGTAACTATAATTTTTTAACAATAAATAGTGTCTCCATTGCAGAATAAAAAGAAAATCCTTAAAAATGCTGGTAAATGCCACACATATAGCATGAATAGCAATACAAACTGTAATATAAACATATATGCATATGTGCACATGTAATAACTTTCATACATGTATATGACATATATTATTCATACATTACATCACCCCCACTTGTTAGTGGTATAGGACAACTGAAGCATGGTTTCAGCACATTATAACAGCATTATAATGCCCTCTGGCTTATACTAACAAACAATACCCTACTTCACTCTATTTCATTTAGTGTATGTATAATATTTCATATTATACATACACTAAATGAAAAAAAAAAGACCTGATCTTTATTATCTCACCTCTCTTGGTATCAAATGCGCTCTAAGAATTATTGTTATATATTTCTTGAAATATGAGAATTTGGAAAGGATTAGAGTCGACAAAAAAGACAGAAAGGAGAAAGGGACTTGGCCAGGACCACCCAATTAAGTAAGCTGCAAAGGCAGAACTCAAACTCAAGTCCTGTGCTTCCAAATCTGGCACTCTTTCTACTATAAGAAAGAACCTCTTTTGTGGGGCTTTTGTGTTTGTATCCTGGGAGATACTGTTGCACCATATATTTACACTATTGCCTTGAAGTCCCTAATGGGTCTTTACTTTTTCATTTTCATACTTGATACCACAGTGATTTATAAAGCAGTTCTGGAGGACCAAAATCAAGTCATATTGAAAGCACACTCTTTTTTTGCTTGTCACATGATACTTGAGGCAATATTCATTTTACTAATGATGGAATACCATTAATGCTGAAAAATATAATCAATAGAATTCCACCCTAAATACTGTGCTAGGAACTAAAAATAGCATCTAACCCTAGAACTTCAATAGGTCCACATTTAAAAGGGTATAGTAAAGATTTGATGTTAGTCATTTAGGTAACTAGGATTCTTTTTCTTAATTTTAATCTTAAAGCAAAGAAGATAAAAGACTGAATAGAAACATACTGTGGTCATGATAGTGAATTATGTCCAAACGCAGCAGAAGAAGAGGAAGTGTGGAGGAAGGGATGGAGGAAGAGAGAGAGAGAGAGAGAGAGAGAGAGAGAGAGAGAGAGAGAGAGAGAGAGAGAGAGAGAGATTGAAGTCATTGGAGGAGTTAGAGAGGGGAGGAAGGGATGTATACCAGCATAAAAATAGAAGGGCTGGCCTTGGCAAATAGAAAGTCACCTTTTCAGCAGAGATTAATCTAAATGGTAGAGAATGGGGATGATGTTGAGGAAATTTGAGGTAAAGAACTGGGAATATAAGGAAGCTTATGAAGAACGATCTTTATTATCTTAGTAAAGGATGAGGTAGCATGTCTAGGAACAGTTCATATCAAAATTCCTATAGAAGCTCTCTTTGGTGACCTAAAATTGATTCTGCTACTAGCTGTACTATAAAGAAATACATGCTAAAGTACCCAGAAATTAATTTTCTAAGGTACTTGACTAAGAATCCTTGGTCAACAAACCCACATTGATTTTGCAGGACTAATTCAAATAATTATAATAGATGATAACAAAATTTCTAATTATAATAGACTTTAGAAATAACCAGAAATGATCTTAGATCTGTCTTAAACCTATGTTGCAACAATCTCTGTGTTTTACCATTTACCCAGACTGTTACATATTATTGTTTTAGGCCTTGAGCCTACATTTCTCCCTGTTGATTTTAAGGAATTTGTAAAAAGGAACTTCTTGGTACTGTCGACTATTGTGTCTCATTATGCTCAAGAAAATTATCTAGCTGAAAAAATATTTAGAGTGTAAAAAATTGCCTAAGGAGGACTACTGGAGGAAATTGGTCAACAATATCCACTAGGTTCCCATTCTTTGACATGTTACTTAAAGTTGAGCAACAACAACAAAAAAACCCCAACCCTGCTGATGATTCAAGATTTGGCTTAAAGTCCCAACCAGATTTATTGGAGGACTTACAAGATAAACAGGAAAATATCATCACAGCACTCTGAATTTATTGTTGACTTAGTTTTAACTGAAAAAGTTAGACTCTTATAAAGACTATGGACTAGAACAAGGATGGTTATTGATTTTGTGAATGAAATCATGGCATCTATTTATAGAAGTTCCAAAGCATGGGTGGGTCTGAGAGGTATTCATGCTTATTCACTATAAAAATATTATTTTAGACTGACATGACAACAACAGAACTATTAGAAATACCCTCTTGAGAACTTATTGCTACTTATTTATTTACTATATTTCTTAGAAATTCATTGAAGTCACAACTGAATGATCTTTGACCATCCAAGTAAGCATCAAAATAGTCACATAGCATTTCCACAGCAACACAAAGCAGTAAACCTATTAAGAGAGTACCTCTAAGTTGGTTTAAAAATTATATTAAGAGAATAGGAGTGTAACATTTTATTAGAATGTATGATCTATATTATAACCTTCATGTTTAATATCTTATAGGTTTTCATGTTCCATTATTAATGCTATCTAAATAAAATCCTATCATTTTAACGAGCATTTCATTCTTTTCCTGTGACTGATGATTGACACAATTGAAGCCACTCCTCCACCCAATGATTTTTCATCTAATTCAGGGAAGAATGAAGTATTGTCAGTAAGACACTGCATTTATTAACTAAACACATTTAATATGAAACATCTAAACTCCAAAGGACTAGCCTACTTATTTAATGAAGATCAATTAACAAGGGTTATTAAAGGTTAATTGCTCATGTGTCCAAGGTCTGCATAGGAAGAGTTCAAAAGTCAATGAAAATTAGCAGTCAGGTAGGCATCTTTTACCCCCTAAGAATAAAAATTACCTAAGTCAACAAACATTAGTGGGGAAAGAAAAGACAGAAAATGTTTATTTCATAATTAACAAAGAAAATGGAAGGTGAGGACATTCTGAATTTTCTAATTAAAAGGTCAACATTAATAGGGATGGTACAGATAGAAGTTTTAAAAAAGCTTAATTGAAATAAATACAAAGTGCTTAGCCTAATGATGAAATTCATAAAACTATACCAAAAATATTGATTATTCTTAGCACTGAAAAAATCAAAAATATATGAAAAGTACATCTGACCCTGACTCTGACAAACCTTTTAGAAGGTAGTCCATTTAATTAATCAGTATGGACATGGACAGGCCCCACAATTAGACGTGTTGATTCCAGTACTGAAAAGATTAGGCTGAGCTGTACTTAGAAAATTTTGTAGTAATTTGAATAATGACCATCAGAGAAATGTTGCTAGAAGCTGAACAGAAATGATACGTAAGGGATTATATGTAGTGGTTGAAAGAAAGATAGATTGGAGTAAAGAAAGACTCCATTGCAGTAATCAAAGCATGAGATGATGACTGCCTGTACTAGGATGGTAACAGTGTCAGAGGGGAGAAGAAAGGAATATTCAAGAGATGATGCAAAAGTGAAAATGACAGGCCTTGGTAACAGTTTGCATCTGGGGAGTAAAATATAGGGAATAATCCAGAATAACTTCTAGGTTGTAAGCCTGAGGGACAGGGAAGACGGTGTTAGCCCCTACAATAATAGGAAAGGTTTAAGGGGAAAGATAATAAGTTCTGTTTTGGACATTTTGTGTTGAAGATGTCTACTGGACATCCATTTTGAGATGTCTGAAAAGCAATTGGAGATGTGAGACTGGAGGTCAGCAGCAGAGAGATTCAGACAAGAACAGCAGATTTGAGAAGCATCAGCGTAAAGATGGTAATTCAATTCACAGGAGCTGATAAAATCACCAAGTAAACTAGTATAGAGGGAGAAAAGAAGAGGATCTAGGACAGAACCTGAGGGAAACTTATAAGACATTATAATGTGGAGGAGGATCCAACAAAGGAGATAGAGAAGGAGCAGACAGGTAGAAGGAAAACCAGGGGAGAGTGATGTCCTGAAAACGCAGAGAGAAGAGAGTATCAAGGAGTAGAGTGTCAAAGGATGCAGAAAGGTCAAGGAGAATAGGGATTGAAAAAAGGCCACTGGAGTTGACAACTCAGTAACTTAGTGAAGCAGTTTCAGTGGAATGATGAGGGCAGAAAAAAAGACTATGAGGGATTAAAAAGAGAGTGAAAAGTGAAGGTGGGGGCTTCCAGAAATAAGGAGTCCTTAATTCCACTGTACTTCACACTGGTCAAACCATACCTGGAGTTCTAATCATATCTGAGCACTACAGTGAGGGAGAACACTGTAAACTGGAAAGTCTATTGGAGAGGGAAACAAGGATGGCATAAGGCCATCTATGTTTACTTTACAATCTAGTTTAGTTTATTATCTAGTTCATTATCAACAATCATCTATTAAGTCTCTGTTATGAGCTAGGCACAAGCTAGTTCTTGCCTTCCAGGAGCTTGCAGGTTAATTAATCACTGGGAGGAAATGACATAGACATCACTGAAAGAACAAGGCATGTTTGGCTAAGAGAAGAAAAAAATCCAGGGGATACACCATAGTTATCTTGAAGTATCTGAAGTGCTCTGGAACTGAAGGAATGATACACTTTTGTTTGGCTCCAGAAAGAAGAACTAAAAGTAATGGACAGAAGTTGCAAAGAGAGAGATTTTAGCTTGACACATGCAACAATTATTAACAACAACAACAACAAAAAAAACTATTAAAAAAAGAAGAATGGACTAACTCATTGAAGGTCTTCAAGCAAAGGTCATATGGTAATTTCTTGGGAATGTTGTAGAGGCAACTGTTTTTCAGGTAGTATGAGCCGGATATTAACCTTTTCTCGTGTCATGGAACACAAACTTTGGCAGTCTGGTGAAATTGTATTTTTAAACAAATAAAATACACTGGATTTAAAAAGAAACTAATTATACTGAAATGAAGATGTATTTTATTCCCATTAAAGTTCACAGAATCCTTGAAACCTACCTACAAACTCCATGGGAACACATGAACCCCTAGTTTAGATCTCCTGGAATACTCACTAGGTCACTGAGGTCTCTTCCAACTCTAAAATTCTATGATGTTGTGCTTGCTTTTCTATCTTAACCATTTCATGAGAGTCAACAGATAAGTTTACATTCTCATACATAAAACCTGACACTATTTTAAAGAGTATTTCTCTTAAGACATAGATAATCCCTGTTAAATTAATAATATCCACTTAACAGAAAAAAATAAGTTACTTAAACTTCTGAACTTCAAAACTTCAAAAAATTATACACAGACTCAAAATTTCAACTAAAGTTTACAGTATAGGCTATTTAATGAGTTTCCCTGTGAACTTAAGGATCATTTTCTTTCCAGGAACTGGATTTGATATTTGTTCAGTATTTGTGAGTGAGGATGGTTTCTAACCAAATGAAAATAAAAAATTTAAAGAAAATATAAGCTACTGATGAAACATTAAAAAAATTATCCCAATACAAACTCTACTTCAAATATTAACCACTTCTTTCCCAAAGTTAATCCCTATCCCCTAAATAGGTTTTTTCCCTAAGAAAAGGGGAAAGATTTTTTTTTTTTTGGTCTTATTATAAGCTCTGGCCCTCTTTAAGTCAACAACTATTTCTTAAAATCAAAATGAGCTATTTTTTAAACATAGTTCTGATATAAACCCAGATCATCAAACCTCTTGAATACCCTGGGGCCATGCTGGCGAGGTGGTCCTGACCATAGGACCATTTTTTAAAAATCTGATCTAAATGCCTATCCTTGAATCTCTTTGACAAAAATCCTGCTGCTGCATGTGTAGTTGTCTCTCACCAACAGTAATTAATTCAACATTACCATGTTTTTCTCTAAAGGATATTTCAATTGACTCCACTATGGTTCCACTCTCTATCCTTCTAACTAAACCAAAACATCCTTCCTTTACCACCATGTGTTGTCTTCCTGTACTTGAACATACTCAGTGAAAGGAGGGACTGCCTTGCTTTGGTATTTGTACTTGGCACATGGTAAGAATTTTATAAATGTTTTTCATTCATTCATAATATGAAATAGCATAAAATGAAAACTTAAAAAACCAAAGTGGAATCAATTCTATTATATAATAGAAAAAGTCAAATATAATTCAAAGAACGAGAAATTTAAACGTAGAAAGGAGGGTTGATATCAAGGAAAAAAAAGGCATCTTGTAAGAGGAAACATCAAAGCATGGGTTTTTCACAAGAAAAATTATTGGTAATAGAGCTTTCTTCATTATACAATATCGAACTACATTACCACTAGCATGAACTGTGTGAAAGAGAAGAGCTTTTCATAGTTACTAGAAACATAGCAATCTAAAGGATTTAAAAGAAATGTCTGAGAAATTAGTAGTTCTTGTGGTGACGGAAATTTAACTGGTAAATTCTGATAATTCAGAAAAGAACAGAGAGTTAATAATCATGATTTCTAAGGAAAACCAAAAATAAAATAATATATTCTGCTTCAAATACCAACTGAGTTGAGATCTTATTTCTCAAATTAGGACAATAAACTAAAGAGTAAGATGAAGTTTTACCATATGAAAATTAATAAATTCTTTAGAGTTTTATCGAGTAGAAATTAAGTAAATAATGTTAAATTCTACTTTTTAAAAATATGTAGTGTCCCTTTATAAACGAATAGCCTTGTGACCACTTTTAAGTAACTACGTAACAACTTTTCTTCCTCTTGACACATATAGTCACCTTTATCAAAACCAGGTTTCCACTTTTCTAGAGCTCTTGTTACACTTAATGCCCCAGGGAGGTGATATTCTAGGATACATTAAAACAAAGGATCTGAGCAAATTCTAATTAATTTATTAATATCACATCACAGTCTTACCAAACTGTTAAGTGATCAAACAAAATATAGTTTAATACATTCTAATTTTGCCAAAGATACTGAACTTGGAAAGCAAACAGAAAAAACAGATTTACCTAGCAAACATTCTATTTATTTGTCCTTTTATTTTTTTTCCTTAGGACCACATAGGGAAAGGGGTCTGTCTATAACTGTCTACCAAGATATGGAAACATGATAATCTATTTATTGTCAACCCTTTCTAATGATTATAGTCTTTTCTTAATAAGCAATATTATGTGATACTAATTGCAGGCTGATATAGATAGTTACATACACAAAGTGTTTTGTTGTATGATAATAGCTCTAATGTCTGAGGAATAAGTTATTATGCAACAGACTATTGCCCCAAAATTATTTTCTATTTTTTTCATCTCTAAGGCCTCCCTTTCTACCACAATATATACAGGGATATCTAACTACTACCCAGGGGATTGTCCATAGTAATTCCTTGTAGAAAGACCATCCCCAAAGATAGTTTTTGTCCTTTTATAATGACTGGATTTGGGATTCAACAACAGCATGTTAAATAAACATGTTTATTTTGATTCCACTTTAAGAGGCAGCAATGGGAAAGTATGGTCACTTTGTGTTCAAAATGGCTCTACTAATTAGTCTATGATCCCAATGCATATTTCACCTATACCAACAAACAAAGCAACACATTTGTACAGATAAAAACAATGTTATCTGGGGTTTTTTCTCCTCATGTAAAGCCAACAATTAATATTATGAATTTTTTCTAATTTTTCCTATATAATCAATATTTATTACTTGAGAAATGGTTCAAATATTTATAAGACAGAAGAATGGAATAAAATTTATTTGTCGCAGATTTCACAAACAGTATTTCCAAAGTAATCTATAGTAAGGTTACCATTCACCAGTATTAATTAAAGACCTACAAGAAATGTTTGTGCTGCATCAGCATGTAATCTGCCACAATGAAATCAAACAAAACAAAAAAAGGCAACCATGGGGGAAAGGTGGTAGGTGAAGTTGATAAATAAAGTAACCTTTGTAGAGAATTAATATTAGAGATAGTATAACAATGATTATGCCCAAATCAAGGATTAATTCTTTTTAAGCACAGAACTCAAGCCATCTCAATATTTAAAGAGAAAACATACATAATATTTTACATAAGTAGAACTCACATAAGAGCTGGAAACACTGGGAAGAAAAAAAAGTAGAACCATGCACAACATAATTTAACTCATTATGATAAACCAAAATACTGTATAATTAAAGAATGCCGTGATAGATTTACTTATTTTAGTGTGATCCCACAGTCAACTCACATAGAAACCAAACTTACCAGACATCAACTTCTGGGAAAGGATAGTACAACTTCACAAAATAGGTAATTCTGGAGTCCTGGGGCCATCATTTTAAGCAATAATTACGATGTCAAACAAGCAGATATATTTTTCCAAACCAGCCACGATAGTGACATCTACCTGTGGCTTGCTGAACTGTGTCAAAATGGTTAATGGAGATTCTCTCATAACTAAGTACTACATAAGTATCATGAAGGCCATGCTTAGCTTCCAGGCAAACTACAAAGGTACATTAAATGAATCTCCAGAAAGTTCCTTCTCTGTTAAACTTCCAAATATTCTTAAAAGTAGAAATTTTCAACTTTCTGTCATTGCCTATGGGAAATTTGTCTTTTAAGACACAATGTGTCTTATTTCAACACAGACAAATTAATAGCTAGACGTGAACAAAACGTGAAATATTATTCAAGTGAAATGCAATAAATCACATTTCTCATTATTATAAATGCCTGATTTGGTTTTGCTAAAAACAAAACAATAAGCAACCACTAAATTGTCTTGTATGCAAAGGTGTAGAAGAATAAAAAACATTAATTTGAAACCAGTCTCTACTATTAGAGAATCTAAATGAAGTAGAAAGCAGCGCCCAGAAATAAAAGAACAAAACCAGAATCAGGAGACTTGGTTCATGTCCTGGGTTCACTATTTTGTGGCCTCAGATCTCTCAAGTACCCTCCAACTCTAAAATTCTAAAATTCCAAAATTAAAAAGTGGTTCGTTTCAAAAAAGGAAACTTTTAAATGTTTTAATTCTTATTTGGATAATTTTTTTTTTATTCTTTGTATCTATTCACTATTTTCGCCATCCTTTTAAATGGTTCATAGGCAATAGCTCATATATAGCTGATTCCTCTTCACAAAAACCATTATGTTGTTTTGTATCTACTCATTCATTTGCTTTTCTCTTGGTAAACATAATAGGTAAACTCCTTATTTTCACATTATTATTTGGCTGCAATGCAAGTGTATTGGTGCAAACTTTATAACCTGTGAATATGCAAAGGAAGCCAAAGGGAAATGGAAATTCCCTGGAAGGACTATCTGAAAAGAAAAAAATAAGCCTCTGTGGAGTTTGTCTCAATTCAAGATGCTGTGGTACCTGACACTACTGTGAGTAAAAGCACTGCTTCTGTATCTAGATTTCCTGATGCCATAATCCCATATGCAATGTCATCTCTTTACTGAATTAGACATAATAAATATAAAATATTCATTTTATTTTACATAATTATATTTAAATGCATGCTATTATCAAAGACCAGAAAAATCATTCCTTACAACTGTAATATTTTATAAAAATAAGTGTTTATAAAAATATTGCTACTTTAAAGGCTTAATATTTTAAAGTCTTTGAGTTATTCTTTTTTCACATATATAGTTTATAAAGTTTTCTAATCACATCTCTAATACATTGGCAGAATGAAAGCAAAATTTTATTTGGTCTGAAGTTTTGGTGGAATATTTTTTCATGATAAAATAGTTATTCAGTCAGCCAACAAGTATTTGGTAAACACTTATGACATACCAGACATGATACTAAATGGTAGATACAAAAAAATAAAAATAAAAAAAACCACTGTTCCTGCCCTCAAGGAGATCAGATTCTTCTGTTGGAGAAAATACATAATTAACTATAAACATACACAGAGTATATGAAAGGCAAAAGGAGTGGGGGTGGGGAGGAGGACAGGAATGGGGTAGGAAAGGGAACTTCCCAGAAACATGTCTTGCAGAAGATATGATGTGAGCTGAGTAATGAAGGAAGTCAGGAAAAAATCAAAAGGCAGAGGTGAGCAAAAGAGCATTTCAGGCACAGGCGACAGCCAGTGTAAAAGCACAGCCAACAGCAGATTATACTTACTATACATGATATTCAGAATAAATATCAGTAATAAATTGGGAACAGACTGGACCTGTGATTTCACTGGTATAGGGAGCCTCCAGTTCGGAATCTCCTACAAATGGAGATGGTCACTTGCTCTGTAGTTTATGCCCAGAACTGCCTAGGGAACTGGGAGATTCAGTGATTTGCCCCGGTTTATAGAGAGTATACAGAAATGACTGGGACTTGAACTTAGGACTTCCTGACCTCACGGTCAGCCCTCTAGTTACTATATGACACTAACTCTATATTACTAGTAATATTATACAAGTTCTTTATATAATGTTTCCAATTTGCCTATGGTAAATAAAAAGCAATGCACCCAGGTGAATGGTAGTCTCTGAATATCATGACTTTCACAGAGCTTTTGAATTTACATCAAGAAGGGACTGTGGAAGCCATACTCATTTTTATAGTTGACCAGTTCAATTCAACAAGTATTTACTGAGTGACTATATTATGCCAGACATTGTGTCAGCTGAAGGAAATCTAAAGACAGCAAAATACATAGTCCCTACATTGAGGGAGTTTATACTGTACTGGTCTTCATTTGATCTGTCAAACAAATAGCTATTAAAAGCATAAACTGGGATTGGAATCTAGGTCTTTTAATTCCTAATTTACTACTTCTCCAACTACAAACTCATACCAAGGCACAATGGTAGCTACATGTAACCTGATTTCTGATACTGGAAAAAGTCAGTGAAGAGATGAGAAGAACACTGATTATTTGTAGGCATGGGATTACAGACAGTCAGTATCTATTTTGTTGGACTTGTAAAATCTAATGTATGTTAATAAGTCTTATAATTCTAGCTATATAATGGAATTAAAATTTGTATGTAGGATAAACATGGAATGAAATTTTATAGCTATAGCATTAAATTTTTGAGAATTAGAATAAAATTAAAACTAAGATAGTTATTATTTAGAATCACAAAATATTAGAGGGGACATCAGAAGTTAACTAGTCCAAACCCTAATCTGCTTTCCAGAATCTCCAATAAAACAAGCCTTTGTGTGACTAGAACAAATTGAATTCCTCTTCCACAAAATTGCCCTTCAAAAACATTAAAGACAATGAATTAAGTCCTTCTAAATCTACTCTTCTCTAGTTAAATGTTTCAGTTCTTTAAAATTATTCTATTGTGGCATGGTTCTAAGTATTCTAGAAACCTAGTTGTCCTATTCTGTTCTTGATGCAGCTTGAGAAAGGTGGTACCTCATACTAAAACCAAATGCGGCAGATGTGATCTAAGAAAACAAAATTGAGTTTTTTATTCTGGGTACCATACTTCTATTAAAAGAGCCTAAAATCTTGAGCCTAAATTTCTTGGCAGATACATCATGCTATCAACCAATAATAATTTTACCATTCTATTCAAGTTGAACTGCATCTTAGGTATCTCTCTCCCATCCTGTACCAGTGCATTTTGAACACAAATGCAGGGTTTTTACATTTATATCTATTAAATTTCTAGTTTTAATGATGCCTTTTGCTCTTATATCACATTCATCTCAGAATATTTTCCTTTCCTCTTCCAGCTAGTTTTCACTTGTATGAAATATCACAAAAGAGGAAATCAAATCAGCTTAGCAAATTCAAATACAGCAACCACGTCTTAGAGGATAGGCAATATTCCAAATCTACAAAACTCCATATGTGCAATAAAGGGAAGGAGGTAGATTGTTTTCTAACCCTGCTCCAGGGACAAGTTTGGTCATTATAATAATTCAGCAAACTTAAAAAAATTTTTTTCCTCTTTCTATTGTCATGGTACATATTATTTGCCCAATTCTACTTTTTTTTTCAGTGTTTTATTTCATAGAAGCTTTCACAGGTTTCTTTCAATTCTTCACATGTGACTTTTTACAATATAATATTTCATTATATTCATGTACAACAATTTATTTAACTACTCTCCAGTTGACAAGCAACTACTTTCTTTACAAAGTTTTTAATAAATGCTTGTTGATTTATCATGACTTCATTGCTCTCACAAAAAGGCTTCTGGTATTTTGGTATATATGTGATCTTTTTTTTTTCTATCTTTAACTTCCATGGGTAATATGAATCTCTGGGTCAAAATATATTGATATTTTAGTCACTTTTAAAATCATAATTCCAAATAACTTTCCAGAATGGTTGGAACACTTCATAGTTCCAACAGTATATTTACTGTTGTTTTCTTTGTTACAGTCCCACAAATGCTGACTATTTCTTTCTTTTGTCATCATTCTAATCTACTGCAAGTGCGGTGAAACCATCACAACAATAAGTATTTATTAAACATCTATTATGTGCTATGTACTGATTTAGGCTCTAGGAACATCTTTAAAAAATGAAATTTTCTGCATTCTTGGACCTAGCACTCTTCTAGGATGAAAGAATGCTCAACTGTTTAAATAAATACCAAATTTTTAACTAAATAATTTTAGTAGAGGACAGATCTAACATGAAGCAAAGTATGTACTAATTGAACAGGGGTTTAATATGACAAAAAGGATATTATCACCATCATCACTAGCATATGTATGTTTTTTTTAAAGTTTGCAAATAACTTTAGATGTAACCTCATTTTATGCTCACAACAGTCTTGTGAGGAAGTTGCTATTATTATCCCTATTTTACTTACAAGAACACTGAAGCACAGCGAGGTTAAGCGAGAAGCTAATTAAGTTTGTGAGGTATGATTCAAACTCAGGTCTGCTTCCAAATGCTGTGCATATGTAGTGGCAGAATAGTGACTACACTATGGTATACGGATAGCAAAATCAATGGAGTTTTATGGGCAGGATGGTCACATAGATATTTGGATTTACATTTCTTTTAAGTATTTCATATGTCTATTAATAGTTAACATTCTCCTTGAGAACCATTTGTACACACTGTTTAACAACTTATTGATCTTGTTTTTATGATGGTACATTTTATTTCAGGTCAAGTACCCATTTTTAGCTTATTGTGGCATAAAGTATAAATTATCGGTCTGTTCTCAATATCTGCCAAACTGCATTCTAGTTTCCTGAGCAGTTCTTGTCAAATAGGGACCTCTTTTCCAAATAATTTATACTCTTGTATTTTGAAAACTGGGTTACTGAGCTTAGTTATTTCTGATTCTTTCTTATCTAGATCTAATTTTCTAGTTTTTAACCAGAGACAGATGGTTTTTATGATTATTACTTTATAATATAATGAGGCTGGGAAATCCTGTACCCGGTCTAGTCCTACTTGTCATTATCATTTCCCTGGACATTATAGATCTTTTGTTGTTTCAAATGATCTATTATCTTGACTACCTCTTTAAAACATATTCTTGATTAGTACAACAATAAAATTATGAATTCAGGTGGTGGTAGTGGTAGTGGTAGCAGTGATGGTGGTGGTGATGATGGTGATGGTGGTGATGATGATAGCTACCATTTATTTAGAATCTACTACATGCCAGGTACTGGGCTAAGCACTTTACAAATATTAGCTCAGTTGATCTTCACTATATCCCTATGAGACTGTTGCTATTAAACACATACAATAGTAGAGTTGAGGAAACTGAGGCAGAGAGTTTAAGTAACTTGGGCTAGTAAATGTTAGAGGCCTGGTTTGGATTCACATTTTCCTGACTCTAGGCTAAAAGCTCTATGTACTGGGTCACCTTGCTGCCTCAATGTAAGCACGTGGTTGAAATTAGTTTTTGTTTTTAATAATTATTTTCCATCAAATCCAGCCCCTGATACTTAACACAAAACTAGCCGTGTGACCTTGGGCAAGTCATTTAACCCCAATTGCCCTGCCTTCTCCCCTCAAAAAAGCAAAAAGAAAAATCTAAAAAAAAAAATTTTATTTTCTAAATGACAAACGACTATTTGTATCCACCACTATTTTACATAAATATTAATAATTGTTATACAAGTGCCTGACAGAAGTCACCTTTATTCAGGTTTTATTTTAGGTCCGTTTAGGGCTTATTCTATTCTATATTCAGAAATTAGATTTTTATGATTTATGTCTCATGTACCATTAATTGGGATGGTGTATATGTTATAGGAAATTATGCAATTCTTTTAAATTTTTAGTTTCCTTACAATTGTTGAGAGCAGGCTCTGATTAATTCCTTTTTATTTGTTTGTTATGAATTCATTTTTAATTTTGGAAATTGGATCTTATCTCTTTTGTGATCAGGTTAGTTAAAGTTCTGTCAATTGTAGGCTTTTCAAAAAACCAGAATTAAGCTTTATCAATTATATAGCAACTTTATTTTCTATCTTATTTCTCCTCAAATTTTCTAAATTTCCTCATCTGTTCTTATTTTGGGAAAATCTGTAGATTCTCCAGGTTTTTTAAAATTACATATTCAGTACTTTAATGTTTTCAGAGAACTAAATTTTCTTTTGAGGACTGCTTTATCTGTATTCTAAAATTTTGGCTATGTTCTTTTATCATTATCATTGTCTTTCATGTAATCGATTTTTACAAATTTTTTCCTTGGGCTTGTTATTTAGAATGCCATTGTTAAGGTTTTGTTTAGATCTATGTTTGAGTTCCCTGTAATTACTTTTATTGCATTATGATTTATATAGGGTTTATTCAGTATAAATGCATTTTGTTTCCATTAGATATGATTTGTGTGGCGCTCCATTCTTAGAAATTTCACTTCATGAAGGAAGTTGGTAGGTTGGTTAATTGTTGTCCTTTCTATTTGAAGAGGATCAAAATGACATCACTATGTCAGGGTCAAAGTACAGTGTGTCCAACTGTGGTTGATCAGATCAATATTATCAGAAGACTCTACAGGCACAAATAGGCAATATGAACATCCGGAGTGGAAATGTCTCTAAATTTGCACATCTCATGTTTCTTATGAGCTACTGCAATTCTGCTTTGCTCATAGAGCACTGTGCATTCTTTGATGTAGGCATGCCATGCTAGGCAGCCCTGTGCTAATATCTCTCATGTCTCACAATCAATTCCAAACTTCTTCAGAGAGACCTTGAGAGTGTCTTTGTATTGCTTTTCCTGACCTCCACGTGAGCACTTGTCTTGTACGAATTCTCCATAAAATAGGTTTTTAGGCAAACATGTTTGGCATCCATGCAGCACAACCAGGTCATGGGAGCAGGCCTCTCTGCAGTAGTTTGGCAGTTTAGTTCTAGAAAGGATCTCTGTCCAATACCTTATCTTTCCAGGAGATCTTCAGAATTTTCCTAAGACGATTTAAAGTAAGTGATTCAGTTTCTTGGCATGATATTGGCAGACTGACCAGGTTTCACTGGCATACAATTAGGTCAGCACGACTCTGTAGACCTTTTAGATGGCTAGGTAGTCTAATACCTCTTCTCTCCCACACTTTCCTTCAGAGCCTCCAAAATACTGAATTAACTCTAGCAATGAGTACATCAACCTCATCATCTATGTGTCTATTCCTGGAAAGTATACTAAGAAGGGAAGTGAACTTACTGAAACCATTAAAAATTCCTCCATTTGCCATAACTGATGGTTCCACATATGGTGCTGACACGTGGAGAACCTCTGTTTTTCTGATGTCAAATGTTAGGTCAAAATAAGCACAAGCAGCAAAGGATCAATTCATATTCTGTTGAATCTCAACCTCAGAGGCTGTACTGAGTGAACAATCATCTGCAAACAAAAACCTGTGTACCAACTCTCCCACCACTTTAGTCTAAGAAATATCAATTCTTGAAATAAGTAAAGTCAAAACAGAATCAATGCTGTATAGTGGGAGGCATATCTTGAGATCCCTCACCACTGGCCACTCTCTGGTCAGCCACCTTGGTTCTAGGCTGCTCTTGAAGGTCACACATGTCACCTCCTGAAATGTGGATTCATTCTTAAAAGTTAAATTCTTTGTTCAGAGAAGGTGGTATCATTGTACAAATTCTTCCTCTGATGAAACCTATTATGGGGCTTCTGTCTCTTAACACTAATATAAACACTCCTCACATGGCGATGTTTGATGGTGACAGCCTTTCCTTTTTCCTTCTACACTGAAACCTACTTTCTGTTCCATGAGGTACAAATCCCTTTTCAGCCCTGTTTTACTCAATTTTTTCATAGCAGCTAGATGGCATAGTAGATTAAACACCAAATCTGGAGGACCCGAGTTCAAATATAGCCTGTCACTTAATAGCTGTGCAGCTCTGGCCAAGACACTTGATCTCTATTTGCCTCACTTTTCTCAATTGTAAATTAGGGATAATTATAGCACCCATCATACAGCTGTTATGAGAATCAAATAAGCTAATACTTGTTCAGTGCTTAGGATAGTACCTAGAACAACGTAGGTACTTAATAAATGCTTATTTCATTCCTTCCTCCCCTATTCTCTCATAACTTATTATAAGATAGAGAAATTATCCCTTATTTTGATCACGAATGAATTACACAGGAATGAATCTATATCATCCTTCTCCTTATACCTCCCTCTTCAACCCATTTATAAGTCTTACCACTGGTATCCTTCCCACAAAAGATGAAATCTACTCATAGGGGTTCATGAGTATCAGTCCAAGGGGTATCAATTTGGTTTTTCCTCTTCTCATTTCTCATGATAATTTAATTTTCCCTTAAATTTGTATTTTCTTAGATTTTATTTGGCTCCTCATGATTCCTTTATGTTCTTTATTTTACTCTATAATTGAATGTTTGTTTTTAAACAGGTGGCTATAAATATGAGAACTGATTTAAGCTCATTGTATTTTCTTATAATCATACCTATTATCCATTCTTGTGTGTGTCTTTTTTATGTTTAAAGTAAAATATTTTGCTCACTTTTTTTTCACCCAGACTACCAAAAATGTCTTTTTTGGTTCACGCTCCACATTTGCCACTTGATAAGTAGGGAATTTTTACAAGTTATAATATTTCAGTTGTGAATCAAATTACTTTGCATTTAATGTTTTTGTATTATCTTTACTGATTTTTTAAACACTATATGTCAAGTCTGAATTATATGAATTGGCATTCTATTATATCTGAAAGCCATTAACCTTGGAGTTTTGTAAAATTTATTATTATAATTATCAAATGTAAAAACTACAAAGCAGGATTTTAAGTCTGGAGTTTCTCTCGGCCTCTGACCTTTGGATTCAGTTCACTGGTGCACTGACTGTATCAAAAAGTTCTTTGTTGTGTGTTTGTTTGTTTGGGGGTATTATTTCCTATAGCATGGCAGTCAGAATTTTTTTTTTGACTTGTCACATTCTTATGGAAGAACCATAATTTTTAAACTATTTCTGCACATCGTGTCTCTGAGGTAAGGCACTTTAGCCTGTAAAGAATTTATGAATTCTTATGCTTTTCTTCTGAATATTTGTTTTCCAGATATTAATTTTCTCAGAGTCATCACTCTTTTGAAGAGACTATGCATTGTGTCTTCTAAGTTCCATATCTTGTTCTGTGTGTTTATAATTCTGCACTAAAAATTCTGATTTCTGATAATTGTTTAAAAAAATTGATTTCTCTTCAGAATGACTCTGGATTTTCTTACTATTGCTCTATGATCGCAAAAGTCCACAGAAGTCTCTCTTTTTTATTCTTTTTTTTGAAATGGGTCTTTTAACTTGTTTTCTATCATAGTATCATTATTTTTTTCTGGAATTAAACTGGAAGAAGGACATTTGCACACATATGACAGAAAAATATTCTTTCTGAAACCATGAAACTTCATTCCATATGTCTTGTTTATTTTTTTTAAATATAATAAATCCCACAAGTGTTTTTAAATTGTCTTATTTGTTTATGTTTCTTTCTGAATTTCCTGTTCTTCTCTTCCATGCACTTTTAACCATGACTCGATGTAACCTCAAATGGATATAAAACTTATATTTTTAAAAAACACATCATAAATAAATTAGAATATTAAGGTAGAAATTTGCTTTCATATCTATAGATGGGAAAAAATTCATAACCAAAAATTGGGTTAGAGAGGATCAAAAAAGAGAAAAGGACAACTGTGACTGAATGAAATTTAAAAGTTTCTGAACAAAAACTACGCAGCTAAAATTAGAAGGTAAACAGAGAAATGGGGAAAATATTTGCAAGTTTCTCTGATAAAGTTCTCATTTCCAAGATATATAAAGAACTTATTTAAATTTATAAGAATAAGAGCCATTCCAAAATTTAAAATGATCAAAGGATATGGATAGTTTTCAAATGAAGACATAAAAGGTATAAATGACCATATGAAAAGTGTCCCAAAACATTAATAACTAGAAAAATATAAATTAAAGTAATACCAATTGTACCTATGTTGTGGAAATACTTGTTTTAAGTTATAAATAAAATAAATTAATTTTATTTTTAAATGTCATCCTGACTCTAAGGCTAGATCTCCATCTAATACAGCATATAATTGTCTGAGTAATATTAGTCAGAATATGGTAAAGGCTAAATGAAGAGTATATAGTAAAGTACTACTGAGCTTCTAATTTTAGCTCAGGTTCTATTAAAAATTTTAATAACAGACTGGACTTTGGGTAGCTAGATGGTGCAATGGATAAGAGTGCCAGGCTTGGAATCAGAAAGATTTATCTTCCTGAGTTCAAAAGTGGCCTCAGACACTCACTAGGGGGGTGACCACAAACAAATTATTTAACCTTGTTTGCCTAGCTTTCCTCAAATGTAAAATAAGCTAGAGAAGGAAACAGAAAACCATTCCAGTACTTTTCGCAAGAAAATGCAAAATGGGGTCATAAAGAGTCAGACACAACTGAAAATGACTGAACAATCACCGCAACAAGTACTTTCCAAGCTTTTTTTTTTTTTTTGAAGTTTTACATAGTTTATTCATGGCCAGGTGAAAAATTATCTTCACAGATAAACATAATCCATAGTGCCTTTTAATCCTTCTTTTTGCCAGCACCGACATTTGCCTTTGCAGTACCCCTGACTTTATTCATTCTGTTCTTGCATTCCTTTAGCTGCTTTCTTGATGTCTTTTTCTTCTCATACAGACCATGCGTTGCAAGTCTGTGCTTTGGTTCATTTTTCTTTGCATAGTCAAGGGAATCATAAATCATGCCAAAGCCTGTTGTTTTGCCACCACCAAAATGGGTTCTGAATCCAAAGACAAAAATGACGTCTTGAGTTGTCTTGTACATCTTGGCTAATTTTTCTAGAATTTCAGTCTTAGGCACTGTGGCCTTTCCAGGATGAAGGACATCTATAACCATCTGTTTGCGCTGAAGAAGTCTGTTTGTCATAAACTTCCTGGTTCTGATGGTTACAGTGTCATTCATGGTGGCTGCCGGCTCCTTGAGCAGCAGGAGAGGGAAAGCCCAAGCTGATTTTCTTTATATTGATGAGATTTGTTTTCCAAGTGTTGTTCACTCCCTATGCATCAGTTCCTAGTGCCTACAATTCTCTAAAATCATCGCTTTCATCATTTGCTAAAGAATAATATTCTATTACATTCATATACCACAATCTATTTTGCCATTACCTAGTCATCTAAGATGAAATTTAACAGATGCTTTTTGATCCTAGCTCTTTTCGTTCTTAATTTAGGAGCAAGAAGTTTATTTTTCCCCTGACAATTCTATCCATAGAATTTTTCTTACTCTTAAGCATTACTCTCAAGGTTCATCTGAACCTTTTTCCATATCCTTTCTCCATATCTGTATACTCTTCTCATATACTTCAATTATGAAAAATAATTAGTTCAACCTCTTTCCTCCTTTATATGCTAGTGAATTCCTTTCACCCTCCCATCCCTCTCCCTTCTTAAAGACCCCAAAGCAGAGCTAAGCACCTGAGTGGCACAGTGGATAGATGGCTGAATCTGGATTCAGGAAGACCTGAGTTCAAACCTGTCCTCAAACTCTAGCTATATGACCTTGGGCAGGTCATTTAAATGCTTTGCCTCATTTTGCTCAACTCCTCTCTCCCTCTGTCGCCATAGGGAATCATACCCCTACCTGTGGGTGCTCTGCCTAAAGTAATATAAATGTTGATCACTGAAACCCTGCAAGATATCCTAGGGTTTCTGGGTTAGATTTCTTTTTTAAGGGCTATGCCTTAAATCCAAATCACTCTGGCTCTCACTGATCTGCCAACAATACGTCCCAACCTAAGACTCACTTGATCACTATTTGAGCTCTGATGGTTCAGAGTATAAATAGCAATTGTGTCTGTTTTGACCTTGAAGGTTTCCCCTGCTCAGATTGATTTTCATTTTTTTGTTTTTGTCTTTTGACTAGGTAAAAGACGCTGTTCTTTGCCTCTAGTTTTACCTAGTCTCAATCACTGAATAGGCATTGGTTTAGGCAAGCTGAGAACTGGGAAAGACCTTAGCTCAAAAAGACCAAGGTCTCCCACTACATCCATGGCCATCTTGAGTTATCCTGATCTATATCTTGCCCCTGGATCAAGATGGTTCTGGAGGAGAGAGTGAGGCTGGTGGCTTTGCACAGCCCTTCCTCACTTAAATTCAATTTATTTGCAAGTCATGACATCACTTCCCTGATGTCATGGTCCACTTTGGACAAGCAATGAATGATGGGGATAATAATAGCATCTATCTCCCAGGGTCACTGTAAAGATCAAATGAGATAATATCTGTAAAGGGCTTAGCAAAGTGCCTGGCACATGGTAGGTACTATATGAATGCTAGTTATTTTATTATAATTATATTAATATTATTATATTAGAATATATTACATGTTATTAATATACTGATATAGTACTATATTAAACATTAATATGATATTATTACAATTAACAATATTATATAATATTAATAATGTATGATATATTATTGTTATAACCAATCTACCCCCTGCTCCTCTGTGCTTCTGTTTTGTTTTGTTTTGAATTTAACAACCTCTATACTGTCGAAGACATTAAGGTTTGAAGGGATATTTTTTTTTCCTCTCCCAATTAGAATGTTAACTATATCATACAGTCCCTTCCAACTGCACAAATATATTTACTCTTTTAGACTTTTCTTGAGTGTTGTGTTTGTATTTCAAAGTTTCTTTTCGGTTTTGGTCTTTTCATTAGAAATACTTGAAGGATTTTTATTATATTAAAGTTCCACTTTTTCCCCAATAGGGTTTTACTTACCTTTGTAAACTAACTATCTTTTACTTTTTAGAATATTACATTCCAAGATCTTCTTTCATTTTTAGGAGAATCTGCTAGGACTTTTGTGCTCTTGATTGTGATTCCTAAGTATTTGAAGTGCTTCATTCTAGATGCTTGTAACATGTTTCTTTGACATGGGAGTTCTGGGATTTGACGTTGATAGTCCTAGGACTTTCCTAATTAGAGTTCCTTTTAGGATACGGTCATTATCTTCTGACTTTACTTTGTCTTCTTTTTCCCTAAACATGTCAATAGTTTTCAAGTATTACTTCTTGAAATCTGTTATCTAAGTCATTTTTTTTAAATCATAGTTTTCAGGGAATCCAATGGCCGATTATCTTTCTTTAACCTATTTTCCATCCTGATATTTCCTATTGTTTTATGGAGTCACTGATTTCTGTCTAAGGCTATTCTAATTTTCAGAATCCCGTATTTGGGTGAGATCTCTACTTTTTTCTGGCAATCTTCTTCCAATTCTTTCTTCCCGAGTTTTTTTTTCCCCCCTCCTAATTTTCATTTCCTATCTTGTTTATTTCTTCTAGGTATTCTTCCAAACCTTATAGCAAATCCATTTTTTCCCTCAGAGTCTCTGTTTGAAATTACTGACTTGCTCTCTTCTGTTTGAGAGATAATGTCTACAATATTTTTTTTTATACTGGTTGGTGTTTTACTTGGTTTATTTATCGTTCCAAGTTTGTTCCTAAATTGGAAGAATATACCATTGGAAATAGTACTGTTGAACTCTGGTTGGAGGAAATTCCCCTAAATCTCCTGGATTACTGTGGTGAACTATACTTTCCAGTGTTAGGATCACTTGGATATCTCAAGTTCAGAGCACTCAATCTCAGGATCATTTATGACATCTCAAGACAGAGGGTTAGGGAATCTAGCCTGAAAAACATTATGTCCCAGTCAGAGCACTGGTTCACTATCCTGATCACTGCTGCTTTCTGCTTCCACAATTCCCACCCTGAGGCATTCTGACTACCTTGAAGTTTTGTTTATGGAGTTTTGCACTTTTCTGCCTCAAGAAACAGAGCCTTTCAGGTTACACACAGGTTACAGACCTGCCTCTATTCACACTGGGACCTTGATGATTTGTTTGCATGTGTTGACTCTAAGTTTGTTGGTGTCCTCTCTTCTAACTCGTGGACTTCTGGCTGCCTTTTTCTGTAATTCTCAGATAAAAGAAGTCACTCACAGCCATTTCTCATCAGATTGTTTAAATAATTATTTGGTGTGCTGAAATTTCAAGGTTTTGTTGGAATGTGTATGAGCTGGGAAGCATGTGCCAGTTCAGCTAATCACACCGGCCAAAAGTCCAATGTTTTGTTCATTATATTCTGACTTCTCTTTACATCTGTACTTATTGTCTGTCGTTGCATTCACCTCTTTATGTTTTACGTGCTAACGTCTAGGTCTTTTCAGGCTTCTTCCCTCAGCCTTATGACTTTTTCACTTATTAACAGTATTCCCATTTGTTTTCTGTTTTCCTTCCTGATTGCTTGACCATTCCTCTTTATACCACTTACTTTTCACCACATACTTCAGAGGTTGGATGTCATCAGTTTCCTCAGAAAGTGAGTGGGATTTGGCTGGCCAGCCTCTGTCCCAATCCAGAATAACCTCTTCAGGGAGAGGAATGGTCAACAATATGAGATATCATATCAAAAACCCTCTCCCCTTTCTGTCCGACACAGAAATTCTTCCTTCCAGAGGGTTCTCTGATGCACTATTCATTACCCACATTTTATCCCTGACACACCTAGTTGATCTCTGTTTTGTTAATGTGGCTGAGCAGAATCAGTGTTACCTCTTGTGGGGTGAGGGAAAGAGGATTTGGGTGATTTACTGCTATGCTGGGACCCCCACAATCATACACTAAATCACAGACATGCAGAACTGAGTCTGCTGTGTGGAGTAAAGCAGGAATAGAGGAGGGGCTGGAGGGGACAAGCTAACTGGGAAACCTAAGCATTTAAGTTGTCTGATTACTTTTAAGGGGTTTTTTGTTGTTGTTTTCTTTAAAACTTAATGTGGCATTTATTTTGATTTTGTATATTAAGCTTTAGTAAACTGTATATAGAACACACAATTTCCTATTTTAAGGTTTTTGAGTGAGGATGTGTGATGAAAGTATTGCTACACCTTTTGCAATGAACATAATTCTACTTGATTAAATGTAATTTGTGATTATTCAGAAGACACACTAAGTCCTGAAGTGCTTCACTACATGGAAGCTATATTGAGATACTAGTTAATAGCAATATTTAACAGAAACAAAGATTTAGATGTAGAAAAGAACTAAGAGAACATCTAGTCCAATCTCCTTATTTTTTACTTGAGTAAACGGAGGCCCAGAGAAACTGTAACTTGGGCTAATACAAGTCAGTAAGTGGCATAGTGAGGGTTTAATCACAAGTCTTTTTATTCCAAATTCAGCACTTATTCCAGCAGTATACTAATTACCCACCCTCTCTTATGAACCTAACCCTGACTTTATAATAGAAAATTAGAATGAAACAGTTTAATTTCAAAAATTTGTCCACAAAATACTGAAACTGATCAGTCTATCAAGAAAATAATGTCTGTATTTTGTGAATGTATAGTGCAACAGAAAATAATGAGGGAACTTAGTTAACAAGACAATTTTTAAAAAAAATTCAACATCAGTAATAGAATTCCAAAAAAATATAAAAATGAAAGAGTATTGTATGACTTGCTTTTTAATATGTGAACAATTCTAAAATGTAAGGTGTATAAACAATAGTAACACCATGTCCTATGAGACCAATTGAATGCTACATGTTATTTTATGAAGAGAATTGATGATGAAAAAAGTTTTGAGAAAATGATGAAGTATACCGATTTCTTAATGGGGAAGGCATCTGGTTATAGTGCTCAGATATTGCTTAGGAAAAGGGTATATGTTTATATCTAAATAGAATGAGGTGTCATTGGCTAAATTAATAATGCAAACTTGAAGAATAGCCCCAGGCTCAAAAGACCAATTATACAATGCTTTTGTAAACAAATCTATGATAATTTTCCATATTCATGTTTTTCATGAATAATAATTATCACTACTGTTTTTTTCTGCCCAATGTTGGATTTATAAAATGAACAATATATTTTATACTGAAGTAAAAATAATTCTTAACTTTCTGATTATTATGTTTTATCTGAGCATAATTAATGCAATATACAAGGTTGACATGATTCTACTTGAATTAATCTCCTACTTCATGTCAGGTAACTTTACTACCCTATTTATCATAAGGGCATCAATATGAAAATACAAAAGAAAAAAGTTTAACTCCAAAGGTACAAGGACAATATTACATACTGGTAATAATTTGTGTAATATAAGTGAAATGATATGTGAAATAATAAAATACTAAAGGAATAATGAGTACTATATATTCCTAGATTTTTTGTAATCTCTGAAAAAGATGTGGCATTTGGAAAAAACAATTTTTAAAAAGTTTCTATAGTGACAAAATTATTTCACATGCTGGTGATAAATTAGGGCAAGTATTCTACCCATTCTAGTCTTGCAACCAAAATAATTTTTTATTTTTCTTTCAGAACTGTGCCTTTCCTCTTCTAATACTGCTGTTGCTAAGATAAAAGTAAATTAAAATTACCCATTTAGCAAATGCAATTTCCACATTTAATTTATATTAGTCTCTAACTTCAGAATAATTCTTATACTAGCATTGCTTTCTGTACTTTAGTTCATTTGTAAAAATAGGCTAAACAATTTTTTAAACAAGAAACTGTCCTGCTAATAAAACATATTTAATCATTCTTCTTAAGAATAATAAAATAATAATTAATAAAAGAGTGACATGATCACACATTTATTCAATTTTTAAGAGAATATTTTGAGAGAAATCTGAGGGAAATTAATGGAATTCAGAGTGACCAAAAATGAAATCCAAGACACAGAAGTAATAGTCTCTACAATGTTACTTAAAAAACACAAGCACCCTGTTAATCCATTACTTAATACTGGAAGCATGGATAAATTCAACTGGCTCAACCCACTGTGGATTAAGCTCAAATAATGTTATTCAGAGAAATAACTTGAACTACTGGCAAGTAATGCAACTTTGAGCTTGACTAGAACTATAAACCTACTTTCAAATCAGATGAGTTGTAGTTCATTGGATCAAAGGATAATAGATTTAGAGATGGAGAAACTTTACAAAGTTCAACACCTTTGTTTTATAGATAAAGAAACCGGGGCTCAAATCTATATGAATACAAGTCACTCCCCAATTGATAAATGATAAATTGATAAATGCATATAATTTATATAATTTTTATATAATATATATCATATAAATATAATGTATAATATATAAATATATAAATGATATATTATATAAATATATCAATTGATAAATGATAAATAGATAAATTGATATAACTGATATAATTTTATATAATATATATTATATAAATATAATATATATAATATATATAATATATATTATATAAATATAATATATAATATATATTATACAAATATATATCATATATATAAATATGTATTTTATATAATTTTTATAATTGTATAAATATAAATTGATAAATTTCAGAGAAAGAAATTAAAGATATCTACAAGCATATGAAGAAATGCTCTAAATCACTATTAATTAGAGAAATGCAAATCAAAACAACTCTGAGATACCACATCCCTCCAGTCAGATTGGCTAAGATGACAAAACAAGAAAGTGACAAATGCTGGAGAGGATATGGACAAATTGGAACACTAATACATTGCTGGTGGAGTTGTGAACTTATCCAACCATTCTGGAGAGCAATCTGGAATTATGCCCAAAGGATTATAAATAATTTCATACCCTTTGACCCAGCCATACCACTTCTAAGGTTATATCCCAAAGAGATCATAGAAGTGGGAGGAAGACCCATATGTACAAAAATATTTTTAGCAGCCCTTTTTGTGGTTGCAAAGAATTGGAAACTTAAGGGGTGCCCATCAATTGGGGAATGGCTAAACAAGTTGTGGTATATGAATGTAATGGAATATTATTGTGCTATAAGAAATGAGGAGGTGATGGATTTCACAATTACCTGGAGAGACTTATACAAACTGATGCTGAGCGAGAAGAGTAGAATCAGAAGAAATTTGTATACAAACAAAGATATACCACATCTGTGATGACCAACTATGACAGACTGGACTCTTTTCAGCAATGCAGTGATATAAGTCAATCCCGAAAGACTCAAGAAAGTGAGAAAAGCGCCATCCAGAGATATAACTAGAAAGAACTGCACCTGAATCCTGATGGAAGCAAACTAAATGATCTTTTTCTTTAAAAAAAAAGAAAGGAAGAAAGAAACCGAGGCTCAAAGTAATTAAGTGATTTGCCCAGGGTCAAATAGCCAATTAGTACCAAAAGAAGGATTCAGAGACAGGTCCTCCTGACACCAAATTCAACAATCGAATCTCAAAGATTAAAACTTGTCATAGTGCTGAGCAGAATTAAGTGAAATTTGAAAAGGAATGAGCACCAAAGAATTGAGTTATTGAGATGAATTTTCTTAGAAATAAGATAAGCTGAAATGCATTTCCCAAGCTGTTTAAAATATTCACTTTATGCTTTACAATGAAAATTACTTAAGTTGTCTAACTAATAAAAAACACAAACATAACTTGGATGAATGCAACATATCACTAAAGTATAATTATTTCATCTTTTATGAGAGCATATAGTTGATGATTTATATTTTTATTTTTTAAAAAACATGCTGAATAGAATGGCTTCAGATTATGTTAAAAAACAACAACAACAACAACAAACCTGTCTACTATATATAGAGCAGGCTCTTGAGAATTTGAAAATGGCTGAAATTGTCTTTTTGTGGGACAAAATTATCAATTATAGAACTCCATAATTAAAGACACCTAATGAGCAAAACACTGCAAGTTACAAGAAGCTTGGTATCTAAGTGAGAAAGTATCTTTTGATGAAAAGAACATTAGACAAGATGACTGAATATCATTAATTTCCTGCAAAAAGATCCAACTTTTCTATACCATCCCCTCATCTAAAAATTGAGGGGATGGGACAATATGTTCTATATGGGTTACTTTAGCTTTAGGCATCAACTATTCTAAGACTCTAGGTAAAATGTAAGACACATTTTTATTCATGGCTTTCCTTAATTTAAGTGAAAATAGCTCCCAAAATGTGGATCCCAAAGTAGGTAACCTCAGTTCACCACCATAACAAATGTGTCAAAAAGTAATAATGTCTCCCCAGGTGGGTGACTATTCAAAGCATTTAGATATTAAAACAATGAAACTTTCAAAAAGATAGATGTCAGATGGAATAAGAGACAGCAGATTGAACTGTAACATTTACTACTACTATGAATGCTATAATCACTGCTTTAACAGAAGAGTTTTGAACCATATTAAAAATGTGATCATAACTAAGAGTGATTAACCAATTACTCTTAAACATAATCTTAAAATGATACATCATATTCTAGGCCTATTTTTCTCAAAAGTTTTCAGTTATGTAACATTATTTGCAACAAAAGAATGTTTTTACATGACAGTTCTTTTACTTACCAGTTGTTGATATAATATGTATTCCCTACAGTTGTAGGTCAGAATCTTTTTCAGTACCCTCAAACCAATTCCACCCTGACTATTAACAAATGACCTATTTTGCTCCATCTTCCTGCTCAGAGAAAGGATAATACTTTTTTTGACTGACTCTGTCTGTCTCTCTGTCTCATATGACCTCACATACAAGGAGGGTCATGTCTCCCCTATATTTAATAAACCTTTCCCACGGATGCTCTACCCATGCCCGCTCCTTTAATTGTCAAATGGCATTTAAAAAATAGATCATAATTGTTGCTTCCACATTCACATCATACACTTAATCATTGACCTCTTTCAAATTGGCACCTAGAATAGCACTTTGTTAAAAATTATTCTCTTGAATGTTATCAATGATCTTCTAATTATCCAGTGCTGTGCTTTTTTTTTTTTCCCAGTTCCTATCTTCCTTGATGCCTCCTCAGGATGTGATTCTGATGACAACCACACATACATTACTGATATTTTCCTTAGTTGGTTTCCATTGAACTGCAATCACACTCCTCTCTTGCTTCTGCTTGTAGGTTCCCCCTTTATTATGTTCAAAGGCAGCTCTCTTTTGTTCTGTGGTATCTCTTCTTTATTTTGGTCAACAAATGTACCAGTTCCTTAAACACCTATAGTTGAACTTTTTTCTTCCTATATACTATATAACCTATGATAACCTCAAATATTCTACTGGATCCCACTATTATGTTTGTATATATGATTCTCATCCAGTCACCAAAGTGATAATGGTAGTTTAATAATGCTGTCAAAAATGATATGGCAGTAATATGGAATGACCTGTTTCTGATGAATTCATCTTAACTCCTCGCAGATATGTGAACAGGATCAGAAAAAGGACAACTGAGTAACATTATATATTAAGAAGATATATTCAAGAGAAGAAATTCAAGGACAAACAAGGCAATCATAATGAAAAATATCTGGAGGATACTGAGTGGAAGGATAAATGGAAGTGATTTGGTTTTTGAAGTATAGGGCAGACCACCTGGATAGAAAAAGGAAAGTATGCTGAGTCTGGGGAACAAATTATAAGCCTGATATAGTAGGATTTTATAATGGAATCTGCAGGGATATTTTGTGTACATTGGTAGATTAACTCCCATACATTTTATGTATATTGAATGGAATTTCACTTTCTGTTTTTCCTCCTAGCATTGTTATTATTGTGTAGAAATGCTGTTTGTTTGGGGGGGTTATTTTGAAACCTGAAACTTTACTTAAGCTAATAATAGTCCCAATTAGTATCTTTACTCATTCCCTAGGTTTTCCTAAGTAAACTATCTCATCAGCAAAGAGGAATATTATCTCCTCTTTGCCTACCTTTATTTCTTTAATTTCTTTCTCAAAGCATTTTTTTGAATTATATCACTAACAGTAGAGAGAATGGGAATCCTAATTTTACTCCTATATTTACTGGGAATAGTTGCATGCTTTTTAGACAAAAACCTTTTATGATATTTTTAAATGCCTACATCTGTGACACTTCAAAAGATCTATACCTTGTAGATTTTTAGCATAAATGAGTACTGTACTTTGTCAAAGTTTTTCTGCACCTATTAAAATAATCATGTGCTTTGGATATTTTTGTTTTTAAATATTATTATGTCAGAAGGAGTTATAGGAAGATTAGTGCCCTGAGCTGTGAATAAGTGCATTTCCATTTTGGAAAACAATTTGGAATTATACAAATAAAGTTATAAAAATACCCATACCATTTGACCCACAGATTTTACTACCAAACTTACATTCCAAGGAGTTCATTCATGAGAAGAGACTCCCCATGTACACCAAAATATTCACAATAGCACTATTTCTGATAGCAAAAAAACTGGAAGCAAAGTGAATGTCTATCACTTTGGGAACACTGAAACAAGTTGTGGTACATGAATGTGATCTAACTAGTCTACCGTAAATGGAAAGATTTAGATGATCTGGTATCAAATAAAGTAAGCAGAGAGAACATTCAAAAGTGAAGGCTAAAAAATTTAAAGGAACAAATCTAGCCCCAACAAAGAGATATGAGAAGACATTACTCCTTTGCAGAAGTTGGAAGCTCACAGATGAAATACACTACATATATTTTCAGATTTTGGGGAAGTATTTATTTATTTGGTTGGTTTCTTTAAGTCTCTTCTTCCCCTCATTCTTTAAAATATTATTTGCTATGTGGAATCTCTGGAAACAGGATAATGGGAAAAAAATTCTGGTAATACAAGAAATAAGATACTAATAAAAATTAAGATTATTAAAAAAGCACCTGTAATAACAAAGAAGACAAGAGAACCTACAAACTTCCTCAGCGAGAAAACATGAACTGTCCAAAGAGAGAGGTATGACGGCCAAGAAAAGTATTTCAGAATAAATACTCATTCATAAAATCTCATGAAGGTATTGTAGCAGAAAGAAACCATGGATTTTAATTTAGAAACCTGGGTTCCAATTTCTCCCTCTGACATTACCTGAAAACAAAAACAACTAAAGCTCTTTGAATTCATATTAATGAATTATTAATTAAATAAGAACAGGTTAGATTAAATGACCTGTAAAGTCACTTCCAGGATAAAAGTAGTGGGAGTTATAATAAGACAGGCCTGGTGAAGTTTTTTTTTGTTTGTTTTTGTTTTTGTTTTTTTCTTTGCCAGAAATATGATTCCATTGATGTATGGAACTCCTAGTGAGTAAACTACTAATTTAGATCAGCAATTCTTCTGTGGGATGTATGTGTAGCAGAAGCAGAATTTTTTCAACCTAGATCTTCCAGACTCTGAGGCCATCTCTCAATTCATATATTCCATTTTGTCTCATATATTAGCAGTAGCACATGTACATGTCATGCACACACATGCGCGCACACATACAAAGAGAAGTGGGGCAAACATGGAATTAGTGAGCAGAAAGTTTGGTTCAATTAAAACTCAGTTAAATCAGATCATCCCAAGACTAAAGATGAAACTAGAAGGAGAAAAAGTGACTAAAAATGTTAAAGATTTGTCACTGAGAAAATCAAATATTGATTTTCTATTAATTCCATTATGTAATTGATTCTATTCTGTAACTGCCTAAGCCATGATTCTTCGCCTTTGAGTTAACTTCAGGAGTTCATGAGTCCAGAAGTTCAGTTTTCCGTCTCTGAGTTAGTTTAAAATTCAGTTGTCCTATAAATCACCTTAATTCAAAGAAATACATTATCTCTATACAGCCTTGCATACCCATGTGTACAATTAAGAGAGATCTGTTATCTCGTTAACAAGCCTTGTAAGATGTAGGTGGGCACCAGGAAGTCTGTTATCTCTGTAACACTGGCTGTCCTTCAAAAAAGTCTGGTCTATTATTGCTATGACATTAACAAGACATGCAGGTTGGCACCCCCCCAAACCCCCATCAGCTTTCTATAGCAACAAGATGGAAGTGGGGCTTATTCCTAGCTTTACATTCCAGAGTTCTATCCAATCATATTGTTTTCCATCATCTATGATACTTTAGACTTTATAACCAATTGTTTTCTATCTGTGATGCATCCTGTTCTTTGCTCTCTTGTACCTCCCAAAAGATATAAAGACCAGTAAGCCCTACATCATGGTCTTTTGGCTAACTGAGGAATGAAAAGAACCATTTTACTAGTAATTACTAACTTTACCAATAAATTCAACATGCTCTGTTTACCTTAATTTCAATCATGATAGCATGATTCTACAACAAACTATTGTCTCCATCAGTGTCAATGGAATCAAAATATTTAAACTGTAGTATCAGAGTTTCCGATGTTCCATATATGCCATAAAATAGAAATGGCAACATAGAAAAGAAAAATAGGGCAAACAGTCAAGGATATACTGAGAAAGTCTGCAATGGAAATAGTATAAATTGAGAGTACTGAGGGATCAAAAAATCTGAAAGAGGTCAAGATGTCAAATGATAATTATATTATAAAAATAATGTGATTCTGAGTATAATTAACACCTATTCACTTCTCTATTTTCTTATTACTACAAAAACTCTTAAAATGAATCACACAGGTATGGAGCATAACCTTACTGAAAATATGAGCAACAAACAGCCAAGATAAACTTACCCAATCTATATCTATAGCAGCACACAACTTTTATAGCCAATCAATCCACTGAAAAACATTTATTACAGAGTCAACAATGTACTAAGTAATGAAAAATTCTGAGAATATATAATGCTTCTTTGCTTATTTATTGATTATAACATATTTGACTAGGTATACTAAAAGGGAATCTTAAATAGTCTTCTCTAAAAAAAGTGTCTCAAATGTATCACTTAAAATCGTAAGGGATTTCTTGAAATATTTAACCATAAGAGTTAACTTTAGTGGGTCTCTAATTAATATAGTATAAAACATAACCCACTCCAGGTATGTGTCACTATTATGGAAGATTTACAGTCCAAAAATATGGGAGAATTCTCTGAGAATAAAGAGGTTTGTAGGACGTTCTTATTGATAGATGGCATTGCATTGATAGCATCAAGCTATGAAACACCTCCTTAACATCCTAACTAAACTGATCACTGAAAAGAGCTCAGCATAACTATCCACAAAGGAAAAACTAAGTGGATAAAGAATGCCTTTTATCCATATAATAATGTAAAGTACTGAAAAATGGTAGCTCTAGTCAATTACTATATATCTTAGACACTCTAAGAAGACAATGAATAGGGCCCAGAAATGAGTAAAGGGAAGAAAATAGGATAATTTGAATTAGAAAAATTGTTCACCTTGTTTGATGACCATGTTTCATACCAAAAAAAAAACCTTATCATTTTACCATAAACATTCTCACAGTGACAAAATAAGTCAGTGAGTCATGAAACATCATAATCTCTAAATAACAAATTTTATGGGTGACATAAATGGAAACTGAGACTGATGTATGCTGAACATAAATAAACTATAGCATATTACTCATGACTAAGTATCAAACAACATATACAATAAAATAAAAAAAACATTTTTTACATATTACTAGGTAAATAGAATTGTTAAAAGTACTTAAATGAGACTCTGTAATTCCTTTGTGGTATTCACACCTTCTTATTATTTTAGATCTATATTTACTAGTTATTTAAATAATTTCTAGAATAGCATCTTATCACTTGTTTCTTAGTAAATAATTCATTACCTGTAATCACACCAGGGACACCTATAGGGTTTTTCTCCTGTATGAACACGTTTATGCCGAGTCAGATGTGACTGGGTTGTGGAGGCAAAGTTACATTCATCACATTTGAATGGTTTCTCCCCTGTAACATATCAAGAAATGTTATGAATTAGCAATGAGCTTTTAAAAATCATGCATTTCTGCAATTCAAATTCATTTTAGACAAAACATGTAAATTATTAAAATTATTAAATTATTATTTATATTTATAATTTTAATAATATTATTTTATAATATATTATATAAACTTATATAAGTATATAGATTATAATATATTGTTGCATATTAATATAATTATATAAATTTATATAAGTATATAAATTATAATATATTATTGCATATTAATATAATTATATAATATATTCTCTTATAATTTATAATATATTTTATTGATATAATTATTAAATTATAAATATAGCAAATTATTTAAAAGTGATTATCATTTTATTTGTAAAGATCAATAATTCTTTCTTAACACATGTACGTGATATAGAAAATACAAAGTAGTTAAAATTTCTGAGATCACTTTTTCTCCAACTTTGTCATGTACATTTCCCATAATTATCAGCACTTCTCTCTTACTCCTTCTTGATTATAAGTTTGGTGAAGACAGGAACCATGTCTCATCTAAACTTTGCACTTCCCACAGCACTTAGCCCAGTGTTTTCTATATAGTAAACAATTAATAAATGATCAGTCAGTGAAATAAGTATATTTTGAACATATGGGTAGGATTAATACTCCATAGCCAAACAATTTCAGGAAATAACTTGCTAACATAAAGCTAAAGTCTATTTTATTTTTTTAATTCAATGTTATATTCAGGTCTGTATTTTTTCCCTCTCCACCCACCATTCAGGAATGAAAAAAAAAAAAAACCCAAACCAAACAAAACAAAAAAAACATTACAAACATGTAGTCAAGTAAAACAGATTCCCACATTGGCCATGTTCTCCCTAGCAAACAGATAGATAGAAAGATAGATAGATAGACAGATAGGTAGGTAGGTAGATAGATAGATAGATAGATAGATAGATAGATAGATGAATGAATGAATAAACAAACAAATAAATAAAGCCTCAAACTATACTCAGTTCAGTTTACCACTTTCTCTTAATAATATTTTTGTTGCTGCATAAACTGTTCTCCTAGCTCTGCTCACTTCTCTTTACATACACACAAGTCTTTCAAGGTTTCTCTGAAATTATCCCTTTTGTAATTTCTTACAACACAATAGTATTCCATCATATTCATATGCAATACCATGCTCAGTCATTCATCAAATAATGAATATTTCCACAGTTTTCAATTCTTGACCACCACAAAAAGAGCTGCTTAAATATTTTTGTAAATGTGGGGCATTTTTCTCCTTTTTTAAAAATTTGTTTAGGGGTACTAACCTAGCAGTAGCATCACTGGGACAAAAGGTACACATAGTTTAATAGTTATTTGGGCACCGTCCCAAATTGCTTTTCCAAAAGGCATAAATGGTCTAGTTTAAAGAGATTTAGTATATTGTGCAGTGACTATAGTTTAGAATTGCACATATACACTTTATATATTATGCTATTTAAAAAAAAAAAAGACTTTAAAAAAAGATCTATAAAGTTTTTGGTGGAAATATTCCCTTCACTAACATTGGCACCATGACCTGAATGTATTACTCGACAATACTACATAAGTTCATGTGGTCAAAAAAATATTTATCACCTTACACTCACACTTCTAATGATGAAACCAATAAACCATGTGTTGCCCGTATCTAAAACATTTCAGGCCAATCAAGGGAACAACTATACCTTTAGTCACCCAAGTTTGTAAGTTCAGTATCATGCCAGATTCTACAATTATCACTAATTCCACATAAACCATCAATTACCAAATAGTACTATTTTTATCCCCAAAACATTTCTGATATCCATCCAAATTTCTCCACCTAAACAGTCATTCTGTTGCTAACGAGAACAACTTCAGCAACATAATGAGTCTTTATCCAAGAAACATCATGTAAAAAGGAAATTCAGAAAGTGTCCAAAACAGAATTTATGATCTTTTCCCCAAATTTTCATTCCTGACTTTCACTCATACCACATATCCGATCTATTGCCAAATCCAATAGTTTCTGTTTTCATAAAATCTCTCATATATGATCTTTTCTCTCAACTCACAAAAAACCCTCAACACCTCTTGGTCAGTATAACAGTCTTCTAATTGGCCTCCTCAAATATCTCCTCAATCCTCCAATTCATCCTCCAATCAACTGCCAAAGTAATATTCCTAACATGTGGTTCTGATCACATCAGCTCATTAAAATCCACTCACACACACACACAGGTGTGTGCACACGCACATACATACATACACATGCACATATACACATACACACACAGACACAGGCAAACACACACACACATACCCTTCTAATGGCTTCCTAATACCTTCAGGATAAAAAAATAAGGGCCTATATTTAGCATTTAAAAATGCTAATAAGCTGGCTCATTCCTACCTTTACAATCTTCTTTCATTTTACCTCCCTGGACTTTCTCTCCAAGATTACATTCTATTTACACTACATTTTATAAAAGTTATTTAAAATTAGTTAAATTGATTTCTTGAAAGCTAATTTTGTCATTCTTTGTATCTCTGGTATTTGACATAGTACCTAGCATATGTCAAATGCTAAATAAACACATTCTGTTTAATTGATAGAAAAACAATTATATAATTGTGAAGAAATTTAATTTGGGGGCAAGTTATTTACCATTTTAATTCCCCCCCCCAAAAATGCTATTATTATCTTTTGATATCATGGCTGACAATACAGTTAAAAAAAAAAAAAGGCTGACATTTGCATTTACCTAAAATATTGCAATGTTCACATATCTAAATTATTAACTTCTATATACTTGCTATATTTTATTAAAATTTCTAATTTTAAAAATTATTTCAAAGTTTACTGAGGATCATTTTAATGCTATAAGAAATAATAATGCATTAGAATGAATTCTAATACCTTAGAATGAAGGCACAGGGAATAAAATGTTGCTGCTTAGATGTTTATTTTTAAATTACAATTTCATATAAGATTATACTCAAGCAAAGGAAGCAATCTAGTATAGTAGAAAACAAAGGAAAGGATCTGGAATCAGAAGACTTGGATCTGAATCAGAATCCTGTTCCTGCCATTTGTCAGCAAGTCCCTTAACATGTCAGAGAGAAAATGCACATACTATTGTATGTGCCATTTGCTGTGCTAGGGGCAGGGGATACCAGGACAAAAATTAAATGATCCCTACTCACAAGCAGGCAATATTCTATTGGGGGGGGAGAGGGAATCATGTATAAAATATATACCAAATAAATATAACATAATTACAAGGGAAAAGAAAAGCATAGGCTGAAGGAAGGATCAACAAAAGCCACATACAGAAACTAATAAATGCAAACCATTTTATAAACCTCAGTTAATATTTATTAGTACAAAAACTATTCTATAGTCAGAATAAAATTAAAAGCACTTTGGTTTTTAATTTTTATTAAATTCCAGCATTCATTCTTGATTCCTATACTATAGAAGGATTAAAACCATTTTTCTAGTACTAAGTATTTCTTTGCTCTCGAAATCTGTACACATCCAGGAACCACAAATGCAAATTACCAAATATTGAACTAGCACTCTATATATGTAGGCTACTCGTAGTCAAGGAAATAACTTAGGAAAATAAAGAGTGGCTCCTGGTACTCATGGGAAGATTACTTGATATGCTTCTCAATTGAATTTGGATACAGCAATAAGAAAAAGGAAGAGGGTTATAAGAACAGATGAAAATAAGGATGTTATTTGCCTGAACTGGAAATATCTGTAAAATTACGCCAATATTTCCATGGTAGAAACATAATCAATACTTGTAAAAGCGAGGCATAAGCAAAATATTTCCCTAAAATCTAAAAAAAAAAAAATTCCAATTATATAACGGAATTTGAAAAATGTACAGTCTGGAACATTTATAAAATATCAAAAAACTTTGCAAGAGTGTGTGTGTGTGGAGAGAGAGAGAGAGAGAGAGAGAGAGAGAGAGAGAGATAAAGAGATAAGCAGTTAAAATTGTCCAGATGCCCATGAACTCTGGCATGCTAAATAATATGTTCGGGGTGGCTAGGTGGCACAGCGAGTAGAGCGCTGGCCCCGGAGTCAGAAGGACCTGAGTTCGGATCTGGCCTCAGACACTTAACGCACACACAAACAAAAACCTAGCCGTGTGACCTTGGGCAAGTTACTTACTCCCAATTGCCCTCCAAAAAAAAAAAATAATAATATGTTCAAATGCTTCCTGTTAAATCCTGTATGTAAGATTTTCAAGTTTTTCAGGGATGGAAGAGATTTCATTTATATCTTAACTACTATAAGTTGCAGATATTCATAAAATGACATAAAGAACAAATGGGTTTGGGGCAGCTAGGTGGTGCAGTGAGTAGAGTGCTGGCCCTGGAGTCAGAAGGACCTGAGTTCGGATCCAGCCTCAGACACTTAACACACACAAACAAAAAAAAACCTAGCCGTATGACCTTGGGCAAGTTACTTAATCCCAATTGCCCTCCAAAAAGGAAAAGAACAAATGGGTTCAAAGAAAATTTACAATGTAATAATGTTCCTTTTTATTCTATGTCACTTATACCAGAAATGTCAAAACTTCAGGCCACTCTGCCAAAAGTCTACAAAAGTCATTGTCCAAAGCAGATGAAAATGTAATTAGGAAATTTTAACAAAATGAATAAAAATACAACAGAACAGTGGTTTTCGATGTCAGTATGTCTGACCAAGAATTCCTTTCTATTTCAGTTTGAATCACTGCCATCGCTGAAACTTAAGCTTAAGTTGTCTTTTAAGGATTCAAAGAATAGGGTGGCTAGGAGGTGCAGTGAATAAAACACAGGCCCTGGAGTCAGGAGGACTTTAGTTCAAATCCAAACACAGATACTTAACACACTTACTAGCTGTGTGACTTTGGGCAAGTCACTTAACCCCAACTGCCCTCCAAAAAGCAATCAATCAATAAATGTTAAAAATAAATAAGTATTCAAAGAAAACAAATATTAACAAAACTCAATATGTCTATAATAAGTAAAGAGATTGTATTGTAAAGCAACAAAAATTAATGAATGAGAATGTATTAGGCTTATGTATTAGGCTAAAAGTAAAATCATCTCTAAAGGAATCAGTTAAGAACCTAAGCTATGAGAAAACAATGGGAAATATTATCTTTAATTATGTCTGAATGTTGAAATAGTGTGGATTAATGTCCACAAGTTCCATTTAACAAATATTTATTAAGCACCTACTATGTGCAAGAAATTGTATTACCTGCTGAGACTACAGACAAAATAAAATAGTCTTTGACCCAAGTTGTTCTAGGGATAGCCCAGAAGATAGAGTGTTGATCTGGAGTCAAGAAGACTCATATCCATGAGTTCAAATCTGCCCTCAGAGACTTAATAGCTGTCACTTAACAATGGCAAGTCACTTAACTCTGCCTGAGCTCCTCATCTGTAAGATGAGATGAAGAAGGAAATGGCAAACCACTTCAGTCTCTTTGCCAAGAAAAACCCAAATGGGATCCCAAAGAGTCAGAAACAACTGAAAAAGGACTGAACTATTACAAAAACCTAGATAAGTATATCCAAAATATATACAAATACAAGTAAATTTGTTTGTTTACTTTTTGTTGTTTCTTTTGATTTAATGACATCTCATGATTTTGCATCACTATCTAGGAATATATACCTAATTTATAATTATAATTATATATATGTACATTTATGTGTATGTATGTGTGTGAATACACTTATATGTATAAACCTCCTTTATAACAAAGCATAATAACAAACAAGAAAAAAAAAACCCAGCTAAGCAAAACTAATAAACATATCAATCAAGTACAGAGTCCTGCAGTATTCTGAATTCATACCTTTATCTCAGAGGGAAAAAAAATTAAATGGGTTCTCAGATCTCTTCTTTGGTGTCAAGTTTGGTTTTTATAATAACAAAGCTATTAATTACTTTTAGGGTGTGCTTCTTCCCATTTATATTGTTGTCACTGCATATATTGCTTTATTGGTTGTACTTCACTTTGTGTCAATGAATACAAGTTTTTCCATGGCTCTCTGTAATTGTCATATTCATTGCTTCTGAAATCAGACTGATATCCCGTTATATTTCCTGGACCATGGTTTGTTTAGCCATTTCACAATGGAATATGTATTTGAAGTTGTTGGCTGCTCTAAAAAGTTCAGCTATAAATATCTTGGTGTGGGTTTCTTCCTGTCTTTTACCTACTTCAATAATATGCCAAACAGTGTAATTCTCTGGATCAGATTTTAATAAGCTTTTTGTTTGTTTGTTTGTTTATCATTATTTCTCACTGACTCCCAGAATGATTGGAATGATTTATGGCTCAACAAGCAGTGTATTGGTATGCCTACCTTTCTATAACGCTTCAAACTGAAACCATTTCCACCTTTCCTCATTGTTTCAATTCTATTCAATGAGAGTGGAAAAACTGACAATCGTTCTGATATGCACTTCTATTATTAAGATAAATAGAAATTTCAAGAGAGAAAACAATGAAAAGTAGGAGATGGTGAAAATACTCATTCCTAATGTGGCCAATAACAACACTATAATGAAAGAGCTGAAATGTCCTGTAAGTCTCATAAAGTACTTGATACACATTAACTCTATCAATCTTTGTAACAATAACTCTTTGAGGCAGGTAATGCAGGTATTATTATCTACATTTTTCAGTAAAGGAAATAGATTCAGAATGATTATATGACCTGTTCCATTGTCACATAACCAGTGTCAGAGAAAGATTATTTCTTCACTCCAAGTCCTGTGATCTTCCCTTTGACCTTGTCTCTCATTCTTATGAAGACTTAATTGCAGCCAACTGACTTTAACAAAAAATACTTGTCTTGTAATTTTTATTCCAGAAGATTTATAGATTTTTGCAAGAATTTTTAATGAGGGTCATTGTAGGGAGAAAAAAGCAAACAAGGTTTCTATTTCTGGAAATGTTGGTAATATATTATTGTGACTGACTGAATATAAGGGTCAAAATCTTAAAAAAAATATTTTGGGAAGACTATAGCATTCAAGTTAAAAGTGAAAACCAGCATGTTTAGTCCTTAAATATTTAGTCTAACTACCTTAGGGTAGAAGTTCAAGAGCAACAAATAAATATTGACTCAAAGAATAGTTTTAAAGTACCTATTGCACACGTCAATATGAAAAGTCTTATCTTCTGCAACATTAAAGGACCATTGGTCAAAAACAAATCACTGTAAAGAAATGGGAAAACATTATTAATGGCCAAGGATGAACACACAGAGTTAGCTAGATGTGCCTATGTTCAAGGCACTCAATTACTTTTAGAAAGGAAGAAAAATCATAAAAAGTCAGGTGGTATAAAACAGGGGAGGAGAAGGTTATAATAGAACTTGTCAAGATTTCAAATGCCTTAAATGGGGAAAAAACCAAAATTATTAAAGGAATAAAAAATAGCACGCATAAATAAATGTCAGTGAAGGTTTAGACTCAGGAAAGGTTTGAAGAGTAAGGTTTGATGTAGGTGAAAAACTAAAAAATTAAATCGGTAGATTTCAAACATGTAAATTGGCCAAATCTGAGTAATGATTACAAGATCTATGTCTAGATTTCTAGGGCAGTTTAAAGGGATCTGTCCTTGACCCTCTTCTATTCAATATTTTCACTGATGTTTTAGATGAAGATGTAAATGCATGAATGTCAAATCGTCGGATGGTAGGAATCTGGGGTGATGATTAATATTTGTAATAAAAGAATTGGGATAGAAATGATGCTGACTAAGAGGAAGAATGAGTTAAATTCAGTAAGTTAACTTATGGTGAAACAATTGAAAGTGGATTAATATCAATTCCCACACTTAAATGTAAAAATTCAATTTTCACATCTAAAGAATAGTTATAACATCATCAGAAAGTTGACCAGGGTGTAGGGGAAACCTATGTGTTTTAGCAGACAGCAAATTCAACATGGGTCAATTATGAGAAGGCAGATTTTTTAAAACCACATTTTGAGAAGTTTAAACTCCAGAATATTCCCAAAGAAAGAAGATCAAGAAAGGAAGAGAAATTTTTAAAATGCCATTATGAAAACTAGTTTTACAGAATTATTTAGATTGTGGAAGGAGAGGCAGGGAATAAAGAAATACGATTGCTGTTTTCATATATTTTAAAGGTTATCACGTGTAAAAGAGATTATTACTCTTGTTTTGCTTGACCCCAAAGAACTAAGCAAAAACCAATAGGTGGCAGGTACAAGAAGGTGGACTGTTATAAAGAGTCTGAAATACAGGTTTTCTTCTCTGGGAAAGAAAGGACAGAATTTGTGTGGTCAGAGTTTAATTAGTTTTTGTTGTTGTTGTTGTTGTTGTTGTTTTAAGAAAAGCTTAAACGATTAATGCTAGTCAACACTAGGATAAACTAAAAAGGTGATATGTATTCCTTCAATCACTTTACAAATTCATTTTTTAAAAACTCTCTCTCTAATACACACACACACACACACACACACATCCCAACTCGACCTCATTGTTTTCTCTACCTACCATCTTTTTTTCTCTTCCATTTACTTTTGTTTTCAAATAAGCAATAATGTTTTCTGATCTTTTACAATTTCAGTCTGTACAAATGTTTCAAAACTGTATTTAAGGCATCACCAAAAGCTTTCTTCTATGAGAACTCAATTACTCTTCCTTAACTCCATATGCAATTATTTGCCAGTTTGTAACTCTAATCTAAATCGTCATCACCCACAAACTAGATAATACTAAGTATTATTAATAATTATACAAGTAATTGTTAAATAATAGCAATATGGACCTAATTGGTCTTCCTGTTACTTCTCTCTCAATACTTCATAGAACTCCCAAAAATATTCTTCTGGGGGCACAGGTTTGACAACATTAGAACAAAATGTTTCAGTGATTCCCTACTGCCTCAAGGACAAAATGAAAAATCCTTAGCCTGGCATTTAAAGCCTTTGACAATTAGCTCCAACATGTTTCACATTACTCAGAATCACAAAATTGTATAGAACCTCAGAGGCAATCTAATGAAATTTATTTTTGAGAAATAATGGATTCTACAATACTGTCAACAAGTAATCGTCCAGTCTCTGTCTGGGGAGGTTGGGGATATCCCAACTCCTTCCAAGATAGTCCATTTGAATTTGGGAGAATGCATCAACAGATAAGAAAATCAAATCTAAGGATCAATGAATTACCTAAGATAACAGCAAATTCATAGTGAGTTGGAAGTTAGAGCTGATATATGTGTGTGTGTGTGTGTGTGTGTGTGTGTGTGTGTGTGTGTGTGTGTGTGTGTGTGTGTATTCCTGTAGTATTGGTATTCTCTATGTATATAGCTTAGTATGTAAACATTTTGTTTCATTTTCATCTTGGAGCCCTTTTAATTACATTTGCAAATAACCAGACAAACGTATTTTCCCCTGCTTTGGTTAGGAACTATGTAGAACTGTTTGGTCATTTTCAGTTGTGTCCAACTCTTTCTGATCCCATTTGAAGTTTTCTTGGCAAAGATACTGGAATGGTTTGTCATTTCTTTCTCCAGCTCATTTTACAGATGAGGAAACTGAGGCAAATCAGGATAAGCAATTCACTCAGGGTCACGCAGCTATTAAGTGTCTGAAATAAGATTTGAATTCAGAAAAATGAGTGTTCCTGACTCCAAACCTAGCACTCTATCCATTGTAACACCTAGCTGCCTATCTGAATTGCATTATTATTTATATTAAATATTATTATACAGTAGATTTTGCATATTATTATATAGTATGTATATATTCTATATTATTCATATATCTGCGTTTATATGTATAAACATATATACATACACATTCACATACTAGCAGAGTTTAAGATCTCAAATTCTGATAAACTCTGAGCTTATACTATAAATCAGGTATCAAAAATCAATTCAAATCTAAGCAATATACAAAATCTTACTGGATTATCTTGAAAAAATTACTTCTGTGGTGATAGTAGACAAAGAAAATGAAAGCTCTTCATAACTGCACAGAAAAATACTATCAATTTGTTCATATATTCAATATTTTACATATGTTTTACATGTATACAAATAAACACAAGAACATGTTTGCAAACAAACTTTTTTTAGTTCCTGAAAGAAACTGAGTTGTTCCCTAAATGAAATGCTGAGTAATTTAATTACATGTTAAAATAAAAATACAACTTGTATGAGAAATAGAAACACAAATAAAGCACTTATCTGAATTAATATATATACATATGTGTATTTATATATATATATGTGTATATATATATATACATATATATACACACATTATTAAACTGATCTATATATGTGCAGAGATGTGCAAAGATTGAAATGAACAGATCTGGTTAAACAAGCAATAATCTAGGTAGATAGAATAAGACATCTTAAAAATTTTAATACATAGTATAGATGATGGGTCTGGTCCTTAAATTATATAAAACTAAAAAACAGAAACATTTTGAATTATGAGATTATAATTCCAACAAAATGTTCTGGTAATTCCATAAACCACAGAAGCTTCATGCTTGATGGAATTATAGTACCATAATTCATTGCTAACTTGTTTATTCTAATTGCTTAGGTGTACAGTATCTGGGCTGAAAAATCCTTCCTTAAGCCATCCATTATTCATGGTTTGGGAAGGGATCTGCGAAAAATGTGTAATTTTATATACTATACTGTTTAAGTAAATGGTGTAAATTAAGGGTCCACTCAGATTTTCATTCTTAATACTAAATATTTTTATTTCAGAGGCTTAAAACAGGTCCTTAAAAAAACAATTCAATATGGTTTATTTCATTTGAACTTCTTTGTATTTATGACATCTTTTTAAGGACAATTTATTTAAATTATAATGATACTATATAAGAATAATGGCACTTATGTTATAGACATAATTTTAATTTTAATGTCCATATTTGACACGAATGAATGCATACATACCTATATGCATTTATTAAGCACTTACTATATGCCATGCTATAAGATTATAAATAAAAGATGTTATTTCACTTAAACTTTGACCAAAATATAGACTGAGCCTTAAGATTAAAGACCCATAAAATTATATATTATTATTATGAATTTGGAACTATATAGTTTTATATAAAAAGACAAATCACATATGTCTACATATTCCAGTGAAAGGACTCAGTTTACTATAATTCTGATTCATGACCAAAAAAATATCATCTAATAATACCAGAGATTCATAAAGAAATGGAGACATTTTCATTTGTTCCTTTCAACACATGGAAATAACTCTAACTTTTATCTCATTTAAAATTTTATGGCCTGGCTTTACTATGATTAAATATACAAGATAGCAATGTAAGAGGATGAAAGGACTGATTATGAAAAAAACAGATAATATATAAGACCAGCTTGGATTTGTGGATGCCTTAAATGTAGAATGTACTAATAACAGTCAAAACTTTGATATTTTTTCCCATTTTCATAGCTACATCATCTAATATTTCATTTTTCTTACATATCTTGAATCCAAAGCAGATGATTCAAAGACATATTAACAAAATCTGCCAGACCATGTGATAGTTAAGCCCACCCTATAATAAAACTATTTCCTCATTCCAAGTAATGAACCTTGGAATGGGTATAAGATAACATTAAAAAATTAATTTCTATCATTTCATTGATGTAGAGAACTCTGGTACCAACGAAAAGCAGAAATTTCTCCCAAAACTTACAATGTTAAGAAAGTTACGGAAGGTACTGAATTTGCCCAGGGTAACAGAGCCAATATATGTCAGAGGCAAGATCTGAACACAGGTTTTATTGACTTTAAGGCCAGTTTTCTATTCATGATATCACACAAGACATCACATAAGACATCTGCAGCTTATTCTGAGTTTCACTGCATATGGAGTGGTACTTTCTAATGCAATTAGAACAAATATTATACTCTTTTACAAAATCTTAATTTTAAATTTAGCATAATAATTACTATTAATTTATATTCCTGAAGTTCCTGAGTACAGTACAGTACAGTATAGAGGTCAGAGAGCTGACCTCTATACAGGGTCAGCAAGACAAAGATCTGTGGAATACATAGCAGGTCTGATGATGATAAGGGTAAGAATGCTAATGACTGATATTTTCTCATTGTTTCCAGATTCAAACAGATATCATATCATTTGAATCTCTCAGCAATCCTTTGAGGTTGATATCTCCAGTATTACAGATACTGGAGCCTTCCTAAGGATCTATATACATGGGTTATATAGTAAATGTCATATTTCTTCCCATAATAATTTTATACCACACATAAATCTATTTACTATATTGTTCCATTTGAAAATTCTTCCTTAAAGGTTAGTAATCTCTGCTAAAATAACTGTCAAAATGCCTTGAAACCTATGGAACACTGAGAGCAAAGCAAGAGGAAGACTATGGGAGCCCAACTGGAGCATGGCTACAGACACAGAACAAGGGACTTTTCTGCACTAACTATTCATCAAGACTGACTGTACGTTCTTCCTAGATACCAACAAGCCTCATTCCTCCAGACTAGGGGTTATTGAGCTGGGCAGGACTCTTCAACTACATGTGAGGATTTGCTCCCTTGCCCTTGAATCAAGGGTCTCTGACAGGTGATAAAAGTAAATCTTGGAATGGAAGATGTTTTGTGTCAGCCCCCTAGACAGTTTGTATTGCAGCAGGGAATTATTTAAGCCATTTAGAGCACTTTTGATATCTATCCCTTTTGAAGCTGATTGTAATTTGCTTGGGTACTCTATGTACAGGGTAAACCATGTCAAACAGGGATACACAAGAGAAATATAGATTCCAAGTATACTATATGAAGTCTGGGCCAGAAAAAATGTTGTTTGTGGGATGAAAATACTGTAAATCCAGCATAACAGCCCCAAGCCTATGCTGAGTTGTACTGGGATGTTTTCTTTGAAGCAAATAGACTTAAGAGCTGATTTTTGTGTTAAAGAATCATCTCTGATTGTTTGTGCCACAGAGGCAGATAAATGCCAAAAAGACAGATACCTCTGTCTCTGAGACATTGTCCTATATAGCATAAAGTTAATAGCAAAGTAATAAGGAACCTCTGGTCCTGACATAAAATATAAAGTTATGCCTGCTAGATGCAAGCTTCATGATCTATCACCTGTAAATGCCTTTGATCACAGCATTAGTGTCTCCACTGGGGTGGCAAGAGTGGAGCACATGCCAGATCATGAGAGCCCTGCCATGCTGACAGAGGTATCATGTAAGAGTATTATGTGGCTCTCCAGGGCCAGACCAGGTTGGGATGAGGTTAGCTACTGCTAACATTTAAATAGTCATAATTCAAGTGGCAATAAACTGACAAACTTTACCATTAAAACATAGAGCACAAGTTAGATCAGTCAAAGGTGTGACTGGAGACTATGTCTACTGCATACCAGAATATGATTTGACACTATAAATATTAAATCCGGAAAACAGTGCATGAATATGATATGTTGGAGCCTGTTTGGCTATCCTTAAGATTAATTTTTTTGACCCTAGTAAACTAAGCAATGTTCATTCTGATTCGATATTAACCTTTACTTATATAGTAATTTGAACCAAACAGACTTGAGTGATGAAAGCTATGGACTGCATTAACTGCACAAGTGTTACTGAGGGCAAGATATTTTGCTCCCTGAATCACCATCAAAACTACACAGGTCAAGAAACAAACAGCACCAAACACAGCACTTTCACAGACTTCACTCAAGTTCCTTTTGTATGGAAACGAAGTTTATTTTTAGGGATTCTCTTTGACAAGCCCTTTTCTTATCACATTAAGTAAAGAAGATTCAAATAATGGAAATGATCTTTATATACACATTTCAAAGATCTACTAAAAAAGAAATTTTAATTAAAAAGAGCCACTTAGAAAAATTAAAGTAAGCCATGTAACTAGTCTTCGCTCCTAAGGAACTTAGTTCTTTTCCCAAGTCATTAATTAAGTTCCACAAACAGGAATACATACCAGATGCAAAGAGAAACACTCTATACAACTATACCCTGAGTCTCATGTAAAGTTACATATCTTGATTAAAATCCATTTGAAACGTCCAGGTTGAGAGGATAATTGATACAACACTGACAATAAACTATATCCCTCCCCTCAGTTTGAAACTATAGATATGTAGTCTCTAATATTCACCCAGGACCCTTTAGGGAGATTCTTGCCAAGCAGAGAGTAGGCTCATTGATCTAAGCTGGGGAGGGGGTGGGAGTGAAGGGGGAGAGACTGGAGGGGGGGGGGGAAGAGCGGAGGGGGAGAATTGTTCTATTTAATATTAATTTACCAAAGACACCTGATCCCTGAGATGTATGCTTTACCTATTTTTATATATACAAAAAAAAGATTATTTAAAGTCTTACCTTATTCAAATAGCATTTGCTCTAGAGCCTAAGCACACGGATTTTGCAAAAATGAAAAAAGGCAAAGCAAATGATGAGCCCATGTATTATTTGTGTTGGAATATTTTATTTCACTTGCTTTAGTTTCCACACTAGATGATAAGCTCTTGCTGCAGAGAAAATACCAAAGGGCAAAGACAGATCTACTGACCTGTGTGCTGCCTCCGATGCTTGGTGAGGGCATGCCGCGTCCCACCGGCAAAGCCACAAAGGTCACACAGGAATGACTTCTCGCCTGTTGCAACAATAAACAGATGAGGGACTGCGGAGGTCACAGATCATTAAAACATATCTATCAAGGCTTTCAGGGTTACTAATTCCTCCAATCAAATGTTTCCATGTAAATATGTCAAATGGGAATGAAATTACCGCTGCGGTTTATTGACTGTGATAAAATCTGAAAAGCACCACTGAACATAATTACATACTTGTCAGACCCATAAAAATTAGCTTTATTATCAATGGAATGGTTTTGTACAACTTCATTTCTGTTAGATGTCTTCCAGATGGGGCTGCTTTATGCACTTGAACAGTTTTTATGCATATCCTGATTTTTTACAATTCCCATACATCTGGCCTTTCTGTGCTGAGTAAAGATTGCTCAGAAAAGTTAATATACAGTATAGATGATTCTGCTTAAATAAAATACAGTGAATTTACTAACAACTTAAGGATATGGAAAAATTTTTTACTTGATTTGATCAAGGTCTTCTTTAATAACTTTCTACTTAATAATGTGAATTAAATGGTTTTCTTGTACATACTGAAGAGCTCATGAAACAATAAAATCCACATTACTCACTACCAATGGCAATTAAATGCTGTTTATGTTTCAAAAACTTTCATGACTAAAGAAAGCAAGTCTGGGGATTACTATAGAAAATACAGAAAAACCCCTATTGTTCCTCTTTAATGATATTTCTTCTAAGCCACTGCAACAATTAGAGATAGATTTGGCAGACAGTACTTGTTAGAAGTGTGTAAATGATCATTTTCGGAGATATTTTTATTCCAGCTAGCACTCTGCCCCATGGTTTATAAATACAATACATCTTTCTACTGTGGCATATTTAGGCAATAAGTACTGGCAAGCTGGGCAGTTTCATCCCATAAGGCTCACGAAGAAGGGCATTATGGAATAATGATACTAACCTTAGAGAGATTCGGTGAAATTATAAAATACTTTTCCAAGCACAAAATCAATCATTTTTACCCACTTTACTAATTCAGGCATTTAATGCAACAAGTTTTCCAAAGTTTTCTACATATGCTGTAAAACTTTTTATTTTGGAATAAGATTAAGATTTAGCTCCAGCCATTTT